>CAIGQQ010027812.1:10336-20711 GCA_903798035.1 Danio albolineatus
CTAATGTGTGTGAGTGTGTGTTTGTGAGAATGTGTGTGTGTGTGTGTCTGAGTAAATGAACCAGTGTGTTTGTATATGAGTGTGTGTTTGTAAGAGTTACTGTGTGTGTGTAAACTAAGAGTTTGTGTTTGAACTAGTGTGTTGGTGTTTGAGAGTAAGTGTGTGTGTGAGTGTCTGTGTGTGTCTGAGACTAAGTGAATGAATGTGTGTTTGTGTGTTTGTAAGTAAATAAATGTGTGTGTGTGTGCGTGTGTGTGTGTGAGTAAATGAACTGGTGTGTTTGTGTTTGTGGGAGTGAGCGAGTGTGTTTGAGAGTAAGTGTGTGTGTGTGTGTGTCTGTGTGAGAGTGTTTGTGTCTGAGACTAAGTGATTGAAGGTGTGTTTGTGTGTGTGAATGTGTCTGAGTAAATGAACATGTGTGTTTGTGTGTGTCAGTGTGTCTGAGTAAATGAACATGTGTGTTTGTGTGTGTGGGAGTGAGAGAGTGTGTGTTTGAGAGTAAGTGTGTGTGTGTCTGAGACAAAGTGAATGAATGTGTGTTTGTGTGTGTGAGTAAATAGATGTGTGTGTGTGTGTGTGTGTGTGTGTGTGAGAGAGAGAATGTTTGTGTATGTGAGTGAGTGTGGGAGTGAGAGGGGAGTGTGTGTATGAGAGTAAGTGTGTGTGTGTCTGTGTGAGTGTGTTTTTGTGAGTGTGTGTGTCTGAGACTGACTGAATAAATTGTGTGTGTGTGTGTGTGTGTGTGTGTGTGAGAGAGAGTGACTGTGCTTGTGAAAGTGTATGTGAGAATGTTTTGTGTGTGTGTGTGTGTGTGTGTGTGTGTTGAGAGTGAGTGTTTGTGTGTGTTTGTAAGAGTGAGTGTGTGAGTGAATGAGCTAGTGTGTGTGTGTGTGTATGTTTGTGAGAATGAGTAAGCGAGTGAATGAATGAGTTTGTGTGAATGTGTGTTTGTGAGAAGGTTTGTGTGTGTGTGTGTGTGTGTGTGTGTGTGTGTGTCTCACCCGATGGCATACAGTGATCTGATTGGTGCTCTCCAGCCTCTCTCCACAGCTTGTTCTCTGATCAGGAACTCAGCGAAGTGATAGGTCAGTTCACTGGGTTTCCCCATCAGCGCCTCGTACTTCAGCTCTTTCCCAGTGATCTTCTTATAGATGCTCTCCAGACACACCATGAAGGTGCCGTGACCGAACCTGCGGAGGGGAAACCTTCAGTCATTCACTGGCTGTCCATCTCACATCAACAGAGGATCAGCTCACCTGCATAGAGCTCACTCAGGCATTTACTCTGGTAAATGTTGCTCAGCTCATCTTTAAAGGCGCAACATTTACCAGAGTAAATGCCTGAGTGAGCTCTATGCAGGTGAGTGGGCTTGACAAACCACCTGTAGGACACACTCCTCCTGTCTCAATACACCAGGCACTGCATTAGAAATACGTCAGTGCCAGATAGCCCCGCCCCTTCACAGTTAGCCCCGCCCTTTCCGCTATGTGAGCAGAGCTGCTAGTGTTGAGTGTGTGAAGTGAACGGTTTGAACGCTTAAATAAGTGCATCATCCGGGTATTTCAAGTGCACTTATTATTTTTAGAACTATAAGAATATTTCAGTGTAAATGCACAACTTTTACTATTTATACTACAAAATGGGTTAGAATAGTGCATAAGTATGTAATTTAGGACGCATCTTATGTTAATTGCAATAACTTTAACTGTTAACCAGTCAACTCTCACATGGTCGCCCACTGAAGCTAAGCATGGCTGCGCCTGGTCAGTAGCTGGATGGGAGACCACATGGGAAAGCTAGGTTGCTGTTGGAAGTGGTGTTAGTGAGGCCAGCAGGGGGCGCTCAACCTGTGGCCTGCGTTAGTCCTAACGCCCCAGTATAGTGAAGGGGACTCTATACTGCTTTATCTTGACTCTCTGTGGTTGTAAAAATGGATGTCCTTCGAAAAAAAGAGTAGGGGTGTAACTCCAGCATCCTGACCAAATCTGCCCACTGGCCTCTGTCCATCATGACCTCCTAACATCCCCATATCATAACTGGCTTCATCACTCTGTCTCCTCTCCACCAATCAGCTGGTGTGCGGTTTGGTGCAATATGTCTGCAATCGTGTCATTCAGGTGGATGAGGAGATTCCTCCCAAATATGTGCAAAGCGCTATATACATGTACGGAATTATTTTAAGTTATATATTATAATATTTATGTATGTTATATATTTAATTGTTATTATTAGAAGCTATTAGTTACTAGTTAATCAGCTAAAGTTATTAGTATTTAATAAAGTCATGGTAACTAATAACCTTTGCTTTTCTGAATTTGATTGTAATGCAGTAATGTGCACCTTTTGTTAAGCTGCTTTGAAACAATAGTTATACTAAAAGCACTATACATTGAATTGAGAGTGCAATGTTAATGTCATTAGCTGACTTAAAAATGAGAGTAAATGCATTGCCTTATTTTTATTAAGTAAACAAACTGCATAATTACAAAAGTTTTTATTAATTCATTCATTTTCCTTCGGGTTAGTCTCTGATTGATCAGGGATCGCCTCTATTCCAACATATGTTTTGCACTGCAGATGCCCTTCCAGCTGCAACCCAGTACTCGGAAACACCCATACACACTCATTCACACACATACTCATACACTACGGCCAGTGTAGTTCATCAGTTCCCCTATAGTGCATGTGTGGAAAGGAGGAAACCCACACCAACACGGGGAGAACATGCAAACTCCACACAGAAACACCAACTGACCCAGCCGAGACTCGAACCAGCGACCTTCTTTCTGTAAGGCTACAGTGCTAACCACTAAACCGTCCCAAATTGCGTTTTACAGTGTAAAATAGTGAGACACCTCCCCGTCTCCAGTAATAAGTGCGTTCACCTGGGGGAATGAGCCTCTGCCATCCACATCAGGTCCATGTTGCAGGCCAGGAGAGGCAGGTGTGTGGAGTGAGCCGTTTCATAAGTGCTGCTCAGATTCCCATTGGTCAGAAGCACATCCACGATCAGCTGCAGGTTTGTTTCCCACCGGATGGGCTCCCCGAACAGAACTACAGCTACAGCACAGAGAGCGAGAGTCAAAGCACTGCTTCTGTTACAGAATATAAACTCGGGATTCACATGGTGTTTTCTGTTTATTTACGGTGGTGAACTGCATTATGGGATGTTGATCTCTGATCTTATGACTTTTGATGTTGTAAATTCAGCTCTACAGTTTAATAAAGTGACTTTTATTGACATTTTAGTTGCTTGTTGAGATATTATTTAGGAAATAATATAGAGAGAATTAAGTCAAATAACAGAGAATGTGTTGGCAGTTTATTACCAGGTTGTTTATCACAGCATAATATACACCAAAACACCCAAGATAGCACTTAAAACTATTAATAAAGTCACTTTAAATTATTCATCAAAGCTTTTGGAGGAAACATCAAGATCCCATAATGCAATTCAAAAGCATGAATAAGTGGGAAAAACATGAATCCCGAAATACAGACAACTGCTAAATTACAGATATGTGTTTACAGTGTAAATCAGAGATGCCCAAAGTAGGGCCAAAACTGGCCCACTGTGATCTTTAGTTTGGCCCACCATCCCATCTGAGAGGAGAGTGAATATGATGGAGAGGGTTGGGGCGGACGCCTTTAACACAGAGATTGTAATCTTTAATTTGTCATAACCTTTATTGTTTTATTGCTGAGCTACAAGAAAAGCAAACTGAAATTACATATTTAAATAAAACTGATTATATAGAATGTAAACACTGTCACTTTGTGGATAGAGGACTATGCAGAAGACATCGGCGATCAAATCAAGGCAAAAACTAGTGTAATTCTGTTTTAAATGAGATTGTTTTGGTTTACTGTAATAGGTTCATTATAAAATGTAAAATAAATAAATAAAATACTGTATTAGTTAATATAAAGCAATGCTTTCTAGTCATTTTTTAAATATATGTATACTATCAAACAAATTAGGAAATTACCCATGGCAACTATATTTACCTTCAGCCTACTAGACTTGATCAAGTTTGGTTTTTGGCCCTTCATAAGAAACAGTTTGGGCACCGCTGGTGTAATTGTCATTATTTAATTGCACTACTGTTTATTCTTTGAATTCTATCTTAATGTAGGTTCCAACTTCAGTCATATCCATAATATAAACACTACAGATAATAAGTGTGGGGTCAGGATGTTTTTTAGGGAAGCCTCGGGCACACTTTACAATAACATATCATTAGGTAAAGTATTTACTGACATGAACTAATTATGAACAACTCTCAACATTTCATTAATTGTAATAATTAAACATTTATTAATGCATTTTTAGCATCCAAATTAATTTCCAAAGGAGAATAGCTGAATTCAGCACTAGTCTTCAGATGAACATGAATGTTCACTAGGCATGTTTCTGAAGTATCTGCAAAAGTATTTTCAGGATTTGGAAGAGTCTTGCACACGCTAATCAATTAGGAGACATTGAACGTGAGGACTCAGCAGGTGCAGTGAAGCTGTAAATCCCACCGTAACATGCAGTTGTGTGTTAACATGTCTTACCTTCGACTCTGGGCAGGTTCATCACAGGAGAAGACTGAAACAACAAGCAAAGTGTCTGGTTTCTTTCAGATCTGCCATTATATTTGATCTGAGCCTTTTCAGAAACATGTCCAGCAGCTCAACATTGTAGGAACAAAAAATACTATAAAAAGTTATAAGAAATATATAAGAAAAGACTTAAAATATTTCTTTGATCTGACCAGGAGAAAGAATACAAATGGAGGATGGGGAATGATGACTTTTCATTTTTAAGTGAACTATCCCTTCAATCAAGTATAAAAACTGATTCAAAATGATCTTGAGTGTGTGAAAATATGAAGAGTTTCGTTGCTAAACGAGATATATCCATTTTGAGAAATGTTGGTTATTTGACATTATTATTGAAGATATCAACAGTCAAGTTTATTCACAATTTCTGTACGTTAAACTATTACTGGAGCTCAGTGAAGGCCAGGGACACATATTCTTCACATCCAGGAGATTTATTATTGAATTTTATGTTCATAAATAGTTCATAAATAAGTCAAAAAGCATGCCAAAATGCAGCATATTTATCTTAACATTGTCAAACATCTTAAATTGATTAAAGTTAATAAACACTATATAGAACAGTATATACAAAGATTGATTATTAATAATAAGATTCTGAGTTAGTTAGTTAGTTTTGGCCAGAACTTTACAATATAACATCACTTTTTTTTCCTTTTTTTTTGCTGGGGCACCAATGGCGTTAAGCAGCTTCACTGCGGCATTTGAAGAAATCTTTTGGATCATCAGTGGGAAAATTAACAATAATTTATCAATAGATCGTAAATATTCATGATATTTAAAAACATAATGCCATAATAGACATAATGTGACTATGGCGTGTGCCAGTAATCCAGGCCAGTCCCTGAATGAAAAGGTCAGATAACAACATACCGGCTGAGCTGCAGAGCAAACTAACTGCAGGATGTTTATCGCTTCAACCATCCTTAAACAGCTTCAGACTAATTGTGATTAGTTATAATATAGAGAAGTAAGATTAAGTTAGTTAAATAAACCACTTGTAGCTCGTTACAGAAAGAGTGGAGGCTCCTGAACACCGCTGCTGAAAACCAAACCTGTATGATCAGAGCAGGCGGAGCCGCGATGGTGCAGTTCCTGTTTCACCGAGTCTGTGGACACAAGCTCGCATCGTCCTGTCATATTTAATGACTTATTTCACTGTAATGTAATGTTATTATTATTATTATTATTATTATTATGCAGCTCGAATGACCAGCTCCAATCCGTCATCAAAATCCATGAGGTTAGCTGGACTCTGAAGCTTTGATTCTCTGACTGACAGACGGACGTAGCCTGTGACTGACAGCTCGCCTACAGTATAAACAATTAAATGGCAAACGTTTTTAGTTAGCCTAGTGAATCCTCTTTTTAAAAACATATGCTTTTTGTTTTGATATTATCGTTAAATCAATGAGCACTTCGCCGGCGGTGACTCTCCTCAGGGGATGCTGAGCTCGCGCATATAACTGTTCTATAATATTATAATGTTATATCGCACTTAGTAAAGAAACTGGTCTGGTGGATATCGTGTTTTGTGAAAAAATACATTTTGTAGTCGCCTAAAATGTTCATTCTTAAATTGTGTTAATGGCAGCAGTTCACACATAGATAAGGAACATCTGAACAGTGATTTACAATCATATGGCCCGTTTCCACTGAGTGGTACAGTACGGTACGGTACGGGTCGGTACGGGTCACCTTTATCAGGCTTGCGTTTCCACTGCAAAAGGGTACTCTTTTGGTGGGCGTGGTGTACGACAGAAAGTTTGTCGACGTCATTTTCGCTCGAGGAAAAGTCTACAGTAATGCTTTATGGGTCGTTCACAAATCATACGGGAAACACTTCTCACAAAACAGATTTTTTTTATTATACACATAAACATTGGTGTAAAAATGTCATTACTGACTGAACATGATCTGATTATAACTGCAGATCAATGATGCAAAATAGCCTACGGTCCGCGATTATATCAAATAAATAAATAAATGCAGCATATATGAGCATACAGCCCCACACAGTCTCCGATGTTACCAAATTACAGAAAAACTACACACAGCAGACATGTATGCCTTATTTAGGTTCAAAAACAATACAAAATAGAGCCCTGTCTGTGCAAACCTCTCATCTGTGTGTGTAATCTTCACCAGTACATGCAGCCTCTCCGTCATTATTCTCTCGTTAGAGAGTAACTCCGTCATTCCGAGTTTATAATAGTCCAGGTTAAGAACTTTGTTATTTCAAACATTGACGCGCACGCGGGCACAAGCGAGAAGCGAAACCTCGCGCTCGCGCTTATGGGCTCGTAACCCATAAGAATCTGCTCTTCTCTCGGCTTTGTGGCCGTTCAAGAAGACGACAAGGTTTGTTTAAGCTCGGGTCGACCATGGCTCGTTATTATATGCTGATATTATTTCGGAGCATTGCCTCTCGGCTGTGTATTAAACATGGCGGGTCCTTTGTTTACATTCTGCTTGTTGCATGAGCAAATGACGTATCTCTGTAAGCCAATGGCGTTCAGCTGCGCGTGTAGCTCCGCCTTACGGGACCCTTTCTGGGTTTGGTACCCTTTCGAAAGGGTGACCAAAAAGGGGTACGGTACGGTTCAGTTCGGTACGCTTTTAGACAGTGGAAACGGCCTTAAAAGCGTACCGAACCGTACCGTACCGTACCGTACCACTCAGTGGAAACGGGCCAATAAAATCCTAATGTTAAAAAATGGCGTTAATCACGTTTTGCAATCAAACTCTTCATATGTAAAACAGATTAAGAATGTGCAATATATATATAATAATAAATAAAATACTAATAATACATGGCTCACGCACCGGTAGTTTGGGTCTCCTGTTGTGGTCCACCATGTCCAGCAGAGGGAAAGACTCACGCAGCATATCGATGCTGACCACGTTGGTGAAGCCCACACTGATTTCCTGCGTTAAGAACTCATCTGTCTCGTGGATTAATCTGAAAGTGATTATCACTGTTGATCACAAACACAAACAAGAGAATCGGGAGGGGATTGTGATAATCCTATTCCTCTCTGAATCCTCTCGCATCATAACACTGTCCGATCCAATGCCTTGACGGAGGTGCTGCTGAGGCCAAACAATACTGCCATAATCCCTCAGAGGAGGACGCGTTCACATCCAAATCCTGCTGCAATCATTTAAACTTTCTCTAAAGAGCATTACTGTTGTAGATGATTCACTCGTTTACATCACAGCTTTCACTGAAATCTCTACTAGCTGTTCAGCCGGCGCTCACGAACACACAATCATTTAGTTTAATCCAGATACACGTTACACAACTAACCGGCGACCTCTGACACATTTCACACACCACATTCAATTCAATTAAATTCAATTCACCTTTATTTGTATAGCGCTTTTACAATGTAGATTGTGTCAAAGCAGCTTCACATAGAAGGTTATAGTAAATTGAAAGTGTCAGTCCAGTTATTAGTGTTGGAGTTCAGTTCAGTTCAGTTCAGTGTTGTTTAATATTCACTACTTAGAGTCCAAACACTGAAGAAGTGTCAAGCTTATATGTTCACTTCATTTAAAACACAGACATCTGCAGTCCTTAATGATTAGCACAGTAGTTCTCAAGCTTTTTTCTCCAAGTACCACCTCAGAAAAAAATAGTCTCTCCAAGTACCACCGTAATAACCGGTATTGATGTACAGGAGCATAGTAGGCCTAATGAAGCAGCTACAGCACTGCACAGCTCACAAACAAGGCAGATTAATTCTGCTAATTAACAATATTTATTATTGTCAGCCACTTAAATAAAAGGTTTAGCCTATTAAAATCTATTTACTGATCACATCAGTGTTATTGTTCACGTCAAAGGGTTATAAGTGTTCATTTTTTTACTTTAATTATTGAGAGATTCCTCTATGTACCACTAGAAGGAAGATTGTGTACCACTAGTGATGCGCGGACCAGTTTGAGAACCACTGGATTAGCATATTAACCTATATTTACAGTGCTCAGCATATACGAGTTCACCCCCCCACAAATCTATCTTTTAAATTCAGATTTTCTACAAGATGCAATGTAATAATATATTTGTGCATATACAGTTGTGCATATTAAGTCATAACTATTTACCCTCCTGTGATTTTTGTCTTTTGTAAACATAACAGCAAGGACTTTTCAGTTTTTCCAATAATACTTTTTTTTCATGGAGAAAGTCCTATTTGTTTTCATCAGGCTAAAATAAAAGCAGTTTTAAGGTTATTTTATGGTCATAATTATTAGCCCCCTGCAGTTATCCAATGACTGGTCTAATTACCCTATTTAAGCCTTTAAATTGCACCTTAAGCTGAATATTAGTATCTTGCACCAACATATATGACCCTATATATACTGAGAAATGGATAAAAAATATTATTTTTGAAATGTGGTGCGCTCACTTATGTTGAGCACTGTACATTCCAATTTACAAATTTGACTTTAACAAGGAATTGGAAGTCACTTGTTGTTAAACTGGTGCAAATTATACATATAATAAAAAGGCCATTTCTGGAGCTGGGGAAACCGCTGTAGCTCTATTTTCATGCAAAGTAGAGATTCTGCCTCAGAGCAGTAAACACACACACACACACAACAAAATACAGTGTAATGTGTCGATAAATTGAATCAAGAAATGATTCTGCACGGATTCTGAGATTTTCCAATTGCATTGCGATTCTCTGTTGAACAGATGGAGCTGTGTGCTTTACAAACTCCTTACACACACCACTTGAACCTCAAATAATCATTAATAAAGTAAAGTTAGGAAAAGTTAAACTGGATTACAAGAGTGTTTATAGTGAGCTGTGCTAACATTAATCTCAAGTGCAAGTATATTTGATAATAGTCAAAAGTACAAATGAAGCCAAAACTAACCATATTGATTTTGTCAGCTCACATTGCTAGCTTTGTGGTGAACAATTCACCTGTGCATGTCATTAAGAACAAAACAATAGTTTGCCCTTTGTAATCTTTATTGTATAACTGCAAATGCACATCCTGTTTGTTTTCAGTTATGATTTGGTCTGCCTGAGGTAGTGGGTGGGGCTAACACACTTAACCACGCCCCTCCAGCGGTCAATTTTGACAACAAATAGAAATGGTGAGGAGGAGGAGGAGTCTGTTAGGTTGTAATAACTTTTCTCAAACCTTTTTCCTATCTTTGGGAATGAAACGCCTACTTTAGTACATCCAATCAGCTCGCAGTAGAAAAATCAAGCCACGCCCACTGTTTACTCATTTAATATTCCATCTCTCTCTAAACTCAGTCGCATGTAGATGCTTCATGTAGACGTTAAGAACTAGCCTAGAGCGCCGTCTGCTGTTAAGCACTAGCCTAGAGAAGGCAGAAGCTGAAAACACTGAAGGATACTTTTTGGCGATGTCGAGCACAGGACCCTGTCCGGACACCAGCACAAACTTGTCATGATATTTCTTGAACATCCTTAAAGGGCTGTGAGACATCATGACCTGGTCTTGAGAGATCTGAAACCAAGCAAACAGATTGTCATCCATACCAAAATACTTCTGGTTGATGCACGTGACAAAATTGTTCATTAGGTCTGCTCTAGTGTGTTTGCTACAACACTTAAATATATATATATAATTTTATATTTAATATTATATATAATTTTTACTTCATCTGTATATATATATCACTATATGTATTAATATATGTATTTAACTACTTTTCAAAAAAATAAATTTAAAATAAAAATTTTCTGAAATGTATTAAGTACTATATAAAAAAAAT
>CAIGQQ010027813.1:362-15830 GCA_903798035.1 Danio albolineatus
GGCCCCAATGTGGGTTTTCTGTGGGCAATCCCACAGTGGGCTTGCCCACAGAAAAACCCATGTGGGCCCCATATGGGTCAGCCCAGGTAGGGCCCAATGGATTTTGCCCTATGTGGCCCCAACCTGTGTTTTGTGGGTAAATTTAAGTTAAATTTACATATAGCTTGTATATGAGAATTAGAATAAATCACTTGCATTTTAGTCTAAATAGTGTAAAGAACAGAAAACTGCCTTGCTGCTTAGAGAAAATAATCCAGACATTTTAGTTTTAGATAGAATCATGATCACATACAGAACAGTTGTCAATATTTGAAGTGGATCAAAATGTTTTTCAAACTTGTCCTAAGACAGGAATGGGTGTTGTTAAGTAGTTTTAGTATAACTCTGAAGAAAGGTTTTGATCAACTTTAAATGTTGACTACTGTATATCCAGAATAGGGGTATGAATATCTGTCAACTTCTCTGGTTGGTTCAACTTCTACAAATAATTTTTATAGATCTATGAACATATATTATCACATAGACTACATCAATGTTCTTTACAAGGTTGTAGTTTTAAAAAAATATATATTTGGCACTGACAGTGTTAATGTTTGATACTATGGCACTACTGTATCCAAGAAATTTGAAAGAACTGTGCCACATCACTTCATACTTCAACAGATTCATATTGTAGTTGGATATTATTTATTTTGGTAAACAAATTTAAAAAATGATAATTAAAAAAAAAATCCTAAATTCTCTGTTGCAGTCTTATCTGTTTGTTTGCTTGTATTAGATCTCTCTTTTCTGTATGGATTATCTACAGTTGTGGCTGATTATAACTGCTGCATTCTACAGTATACACATGTTCTGTTGCAGACACAACCGGGTTTGTGTTTTTTGAGCATCTTTGTGAGAATATAAGTTTCATATCGCATTCATTCAGATTTATTCAGGATATATATGTATATATATCCCACAGAAAAACACCCTATGCAGGACCCAAAAATATTTTTATGTTTCTCGTGCACTTTTATTTAGACAATTTTGACACCAAAAGTCCTTAAGTGTGAAAAAATAAATAAATAAAAATCATGACTGGAGCTATTTCTTTTGTTGGGGAGAGTGTGACACCCTGAATGGTTAGTCACATGTTTATATGTATCTTTATTTCTTATAATTATTATTTCTGCTTCTCTTTGTTGATAATGTTCTTCATGGTTGTTTTATCGATGGTTTGTTTCCGGGGTTGCTATGGTAACGGTGAACCGCCAGGGTGTCATTACTAGGACGCCTCGATTTTGAACAACATCGCAACGCAGCCGTCTCATCATTTAGGTGGGTAAATCCTGTCACAATATCGATGAAATGTTAAGATAACTTGTTACTCAAGTGTGTTACCAAGTTTAGTGAAGTAACGTGTAGTTAAAGAGTTTATTAGTAGCGAAGATTGTATCTGTTTGATGACATTGTATCAAAACGGTCGTTAGCGGCCCGGGTGTGTGATATGATAACTGCAAAGTTAATTAAAGCGCTCCACCACGCTGAAATCCTATGTAAATGTTATGGTTTTGTATTAAAGTTGTTAAAAACTGTATTAATATCAATTTCGTTAGTATTAATGCACTTTTGGTCAAAGACGAGGGTTACACTCAACGACTGTAACAGAATTGTTTACGTTTGAATTTCACAGAGCTGTCACAGAGATGCAGAGCCACTGCTGGAAGGGCTCTGACTAGATAAAAAGGCCTTTGGGAGCAGCATGCTGATCTGCAAAGCATTTATAGGTAGAGTATGTAATGTTTCTATATGATAACCCGCTGTAACAGGAGTGAAAAGGGAAATCTGAAGGAAAAATTACTAGTCATGTACAGTAAGAACAGTAGAAACAGTCACATATAACTAAGTAACGTTTTTTTATGAGCAAATGTTCACAGATTGAAACACGTTTCATTATCCTGGGGGCTTTTTACAACCCAAGGGGCTTTGTAACAATTACAAATAAAACAATTAACTTAATTTATAATGTTGGTCAATTTGTCAAATTTTCAAGCCTGTCAAGCACATCTCTTTCATAATCATAATATTTGCTCTGAGTATTAACAATTCAGAAACAGAAATGTCTCTTAAAAGAAAATCTAATCTCAGATGCAATAGAGTTGATATACTTCATGTGATAACTACTTGTATAAATGTAAGTGTTCGACTTGTAAAGTACACTATGCAATGACATTTTTCATTTGTTCTGCAAGTGACCTCATGAGTAGTATACTTTTATAATACTTGTTGTAAATATTTCATTTTCTGTCCTCTATTCTATGCTCAGAACTTGACCATTGCACTTAACCATTACAACTGCACACACACACACACACACACACACACACAAATAATAAATGACAAATGTAAAAAAAAAAAACTATAAAAAAATAATAATTTAAACATACATCGCAAAGACCTCCTCTTGGCTGAAGAAGGAAAAAAAAGATCAAGTGTATGATGCATATGATGCGAATTTTGTAAATATCAAATGAAATGTGTATGTATATACACATACACGCATATATATATATATATATATATATATATATATATATATATATATATAAAATTTTATTTATTTATTTTTCTCGATAATTACAAACAAGCTGATTGGCAGGATTTAAGCATTTAAGTCTCACCATTTAAGGATGACACTAAAACACACCCATTAAGTTGTAAGCTTGGACTTAATTTTATTTTAAATGTAATGACATTGTATCATGTCAAGATGCAATTCAGAAATTCAAAATCTTCACTGCAATTTCAGTGACTTTAAACCGTAAGAGTGAAAAACAAGCCTACAAGTGCAGCAATCCACAATAAGTGGTCTTGTGGTGCCATCTAGTGGCTAAATTGAGTTTAAAATGTGATCATTGCTACAATGGTGGTTGTAAATTGAAAATCTGTTTTTGAGACCTTTTAAATATTATAATGCTCACATACAATTACAGAGACAAAAAAAACCAGTAAATGTATATAAATAATAGTCAACATGCATGATTACACAGTGACATGTAGATATTTGAAAAAGGATAGGTAAACAAAATGCTTACTGCTAGCATTTCTCATTTTCTTGTCAGCTTAGTCCCTTTATTAATCCGGGGTCACCACAGCAGAATCAACCACCAACTTATCAGCATATTTTTACGTAGCGGATGCCCTTCCAGCCACAACCCATCTCTGGGAAAATATATATATAGCCAGACCTCAATCCAATAGAGCACTTTTGGGATGTGGTAGAACGGGAGATTGGCATCATGGACATGTAGCTGGCAAATCTGCAGCAACTGCAGGTCAATATGGAGCAAAATCTCTGAGGAATATTTCCAGTACTTTGTTGAATATATGCCAGAATTAAGGCAGTTCTGAAGGCAAAAGGAGGTCTAACCCGGTACTAGTAAGGCCTAGGTATCAAAGTCAATTCTTGGAGGGCCGCAGCTCTACACAGTTTTGCTCCAACCCAGATCAAACACAGCTGATCCAAATAATCTAATATGTATATTATCTTACTATATTTGTATTCAACTGAGAGTGCAGATGCCCAAGATAAGCTCTATACTCTACCCTGAGCCATCAAGCAGAAGTTCACACCACTATCTCCTTATGCATGCCTGTTTTAAATAAAAAGACAATTACTACAATGTTAAAAAAAAAAATCTTTTATAGTGGCTAACAGTGTTGAACAAAGACTCACCTCAGAATAGTCAAACTTAACCTTAGGAGCGATGTACAAGGCATACTGAAAGTCAAACATGTTGTTTAGTGTTAAAATTACTAATACTGTTGTCCATGTAAATAGTCAAACTTACCATGAGCACAAAGACTCCAGTTATTGGAGAAACACTGCATTGGAATATCCTGGGTAATGTTAGAAAAATGTAAATCAGACATTCATTCATTCATTCATTCATTTTTTTTTCGGCTTAGTCTCTTTATTAATCCGGGGTCGCCACAGCGGAATGAACCGCCTAAATCAGACATGTAAACAAATAAATTATATAAATTATAAATCTGCAAGAATCATCATCAACAGATAATAAAAGCCATGAACTGAAATCATTTACAATATAGCATGTTTGAAATAAGAAGTTTCAAATGTAAAAAAAAAGCAACATTCGATATGCATAGATAAACATATGCTAATTACATGTGACATACAAATTAACATTTGGATTTTACTTGCATAAAGTGTGTTATATACAGTATGCGAAATATATTGTGAAATGTTGCAAAAAATGCCCACTTATGTTTTCAACCATTGGAATTACAAAAATGTACATACATGTTCCAAGCCTATATTTTATAATAAAAATTTAGTGTTTTTTTTTTCTCTAAGTGAACATATTTTCTATATTTCGAAATGCACGTTGCATAAATTACATTTTAGATGTAAAATTCAGATATGAATGTGTCATATACAGTATGTAGGCTAATTTGCACGTACATATTGGCATATGTCAGATTTCTATGTGGGATCGCTGTTCAAGTCATCACATATAACCCAAACAAACGATATTAAAATGCATAAAATAATGGGTACTTACCCATAGTGTGTACTATGTGTAGAGGTCTCAAAATATTGGCACAAAACGGACACCTAAACAAACTACCAACCATAGTTTTAATCGAAAAACAATCTTTGTACAAATCTTATTACACATCTGTTTACAGCTGTCAACAACACGTCTTACTGCCGCCATTGATCAAGCGTTTGATGATTTGTTGATTGGCCAACGCATTTAACCGGAAAGGAAACCTTTGACCAATGAAAAACCTTTTGCCACGCCCCTACCGGAAAAAAAATGTGACCAATCAAAAACCTTTTGCCACGCCCCTACCTTTTGCCACGCCTATTGCTCCAGACTGCAGTTACCCATACTAGAAAATAAAAGTTAGCTTTTTTGCCACCTACTGCTGCAGTCATGACTTATTGATAAATTTCTCCTCGTTTTCCACTTTACCCCTATATGGGCGTCTGCAGACTTGGATCCAGGCAGTTTAACAACCCGGACAGTTTTACGCCCCTGTTGTTCCTGATGCAGTAGAAGGATGAAAGAGACATGGCTAAATAATACATTTGAAGTCAACGCTTCCAGATTATTTAATGTCCTATTTATAAATATACTTTAATTTTTTAGCTTAATATATACGCTAAGTTAATGTATCAGAAAGTGAGTTTAAATATACAAACTGATACACTCACCACACTTTTTCAGATACCAAAGCCCAATTGTGAATTAATTTAGATTCAGGTTGAAAAAATAAAACCACACATAGTTGGATAGTGTATCGATTAACTGTAGCCTAGTTATAAGTGTTCATATAGAGATGTGCTTTTTGTCGTATTGACTATAAATAAAGTTGCATTCTGAAAATGACAAAATTATAACTGAAAATATGCAGTTTAATATGGATTAATGATATGCTTTGATGAGAATGCAGTGGTATTTATTAAGTTATTTATAAATGTATAGCAAAAATGCTTTTCTCATTTAACAGTTTTTGTCTTGTTCCTGTTCCAGATATCTAATCCTTAAACAGTCTGGAGTGAAAAATCACAAGCAAAAAAATTCATGTCATTTGATATATTATCTGGATCTAAGTAAAAAAAAAAAATATTGATTTATGATTTAATGATTTTATGAATTGTATCTCCCAGGAAACTGACAGTTTAGGGTATAACAAAAGGATCAAGTCATTATTATTATTATTATTATTATTATTATTATTATTGTTATTTGCAGATGTAATTTGTGATTCTGACTCGCCCCTGTTATTCTAAAACATGCCAAACATATTTAATTACTTTCTTTGTAACAAATTATGTTATAATAAAAAATTTAAAGCAATAAGCTCTAAACATTCAACCAACCCAGTCTCACGGCAGTTCGTGAAATATTCACAAAATTTAGTCTAGGCATGGGCCGGTATAAGATTCTGACGGTATGATAACCTTGGATAAAAATATCACGGTTTCACGGTATGATGGTATTGTCATTACTGCTCTAAAATAGATTCTTTATAAATTTCTGGGTAAAAAACAAAACTTCTTTTCCCTTTAAACGCAATATATTTTATTTTGAGAAACATTTAAAGTATTTTGGAGTAGTAAACATGTCAGGTTATATAATTCAAGTGAAGCATTGACTTCTGCTGTCTTCATTTGTTTCAAAAACACAGATGTCTTTCCAATTTACACCTAAAAAACAAAACAAAAAATTAAATAAAAAAATCTTACTCATACCTTAGGAACGGTTTTACAGAAAATTTTGGCAGAATGAAAACCTTGAATTTTCCAAACTGCGGTATACCTTGAAAACGGTTATCATTCCATGAAAACGGTTATCACCCCTTGCCTACTTAGGGTTTAAGAAAAGGACCATAATTCATTATTATTATTATTATTTGTTATTTGCAGATACAAATTGTAATTCTGACTTGCCCGTTATTCTAAAATATGCCAAACATATTTAATTACTTTCTTTGTAACAAATTATGCTACAATAAAAAATCTAAAACAATAAGCTCTAAACATTTAACCAACCCAGTCTCACGGCAGTTTGTGAAATAGTCACAAAATGTAGTCTATTAATTCGTATTGATGGACATGAATTTCCCTCTTTTTCGTGTTACCCTGCACAAATTTCCATTCAATGTATTTCAATAGGAAATCATTGTTGTGTGTCCACCACAATTTATTTTGACACAGGGTGCCCAATGCAGCGCTTTTTAAAAAAATGTTTTATTAAATATTATTTTTGCCACAGGGACCAGACCCTGTATTTTTTTTTTTTTTATTCATTTTGTTTTGCCATATAATAGCAGACGCTGTGTTGTATCGTTTATTTATTTTAATTTAGAACTTTATTCAAGCACTATTATAATATATATTTAAATCAGGTGATTTTAGCTGTTTTTAATCACTTTTTGCAGGTAATTGGGGTTGTTTCAGATCTACCTGCCTGGTAAAAAACAAAACAGCAGTAATTTAGGCCTACAAAGTTGTAGAAAAGGAAAAGAAGAGGTCATAATTACCAGGATGAGATTTGGACTCCGATAATAATAGGAAGTAACGTGTTTTAGACATGCAGTCATCATGAAGAGGATTAAAAAAGTTTTTCAAAATTGTCTAAAGATTAGATTAAATGTTTTGCATATTGTTATGTAAAGTGGAAAACGAGGGGGACATTTATCAATAATTCATGACCGCAACAGAAAGTAGCAAAAAAAGCTAAACAAAAAGACTTCATACGTCATACCACTGCGCCGCTCCTGCGCTGCGATTCAACTGGAGAAAGGTTGGTTTTAAAGCGTTTACACGTATATAGACAGATTAACTAAAGTTTCAGGTTTTTCATCCGATGTTAAATGATGTACCTGCTGTTGACAATATTATTTTAACCCTTTTTACAACGTAGTACTATTTTACTCACAGTAATGAGGGCTATTGTTTGAATACAGTAACAGAAATGTGTGTAAGAAGTGTTTAAATTAAGGTTTAATTTATCAAACAGCATAATGTCATTCCATTCTAAGTAAACATCACTATATATAAGAAATGGAGAACTAGTTTTAATCTGGTCATTTGTGGCAGCTGTTTCTTACCTGATTTCTTTTTGTTATTTACTCTCATATAAAGAAACTGTTGATCAAGTGTTGAAGAGAAGTTATTTTGTTTCTGTTCATTGTTTTATTTATTTTAAACTGAACATTTTTATTGTTTTGTTCATTTTAAACAGGATAAAGTGTCCAAACGCAGAGAAAAACTCCTGCTGAAGCGACTGATCTGCACACTGTTATAAAGATGGCGTTTATTAAAGAGGAGAGTGAAGATGTGAAGATTGAAGAAACATTCAGAGTCAAACATGAAGATCCGCAGGAACAAACAGGTTAATTTTCATTCTCAAAGACCAACTCAGTCATTTGATCCTCATTCAGATATATTTTAATAATAAGAATACTAAATTAAATCCATCTTGCAGCCCTGAGTGTGCTGCCTAGAAACATTTGTTCATTTTTTAAAATTATTATTTTAAAGAAAGTTTATGTTGGAAAAAAGTGCATGGACACAAGTAAAGCTTGCTTGGTTTTACACAATATTTAAAATCTTTTGCCAAGAAATATCTAAAATATTTGATTTGTTGGGCGCCACGGTGGCGTATATTTACTGCTCCAGAATACTTTAAAAGTTTCTCAACAGCGGAATGAACCACCAACTTATCCAGCATATGTTTTAAACAGCGGATGCCCTTCAGCTGTTACCCAGCACTGGGAAACATTTACATAAGTTATATACAATAATGCAAATACTAATATAAGCGTGAATTATGCACACTTGCAAGTTCCAAGCAAGGTACAAATGTTTAAATCCAGTGGAAGGTACACATGAGGGAACACAACACGAGTAATCAAGAGCGAGTGCATTTGATCATTTGCATTTAAAGCCACAGGCACAAAAAGAGCTTGGTTTTCCTCTGACCCCCAAAATTAAATATTCTGCAAGGTATATGATCTGATTTTGAGCTGAAACCTCAGACACATTCTGGGAACACCAAAGACTTATTTTACATCTTGTAGAAAAGGGTTCATAATAGGAATCTTTTAAAGCAAAGGTCTGAAACTCCTTGTTTAGTTGTCACAACTGTGTTTGATTAGGGTTGGAGCAAAACTGTGCAGAGCTGCAGCCCTCCAGAAATCCAGTTTGAGACCTGTGATTTAAAGGGATTGTTCACACAGAAATTAAAATAGCCTCACTGTAGCATTCCCAGCTGAACAGATGCACTTTACTCTCAGGGACTGATGTTTATAAAGTGTTCTATTCTTAAAAATCAATTATCAAAAGGGCTGAATAAAAGAAACAAACAATACTCATTACACATATCCTTGAAATTGTGTTGAACAAATGCTCTTAAGCCAATAAACTGATAAATACACATTTACAGTCTCACTGTACAGGCATGAAATATAAACTTGCCTAACTGTATAGTGTCTAAATAAGTCTAAATAATTTGAATTGTTTTAAGAGCACTAACAATGACAATATTTAATGCAGATAAAGTATTTATGACTTTATGAATTACAACAGTGTCCTATTAGACTGCAATATTAACAGCTTTAACAATGAATTAATTTGAGTACAACTGGTGATCTTATTTTCAGAGAGATAAATCCAAAACACAAAAAATGACCAAAATAAAGACCCCAATGGCCGTTAATGTCCTATTTGTAGTGCAAGTTATCAGAAAATATTGGCAACAAAAAATGACATGCCTTTTGTACAAAACTAACAAATAATATGGATATCACTGATATTTAAAATCCTTGTATGTGCTAACAACAATTAAACATAACCAAAAGACGGTCAGCAAACCATAAACTTTCAAGATAGACAAAGTCTTTCAAATTTCACTGATTAAAATATAAACAGTACCTTGTGCCCTTCGTCAGCCAGGAGCTCAAAGTGGGAAAAACCTTTCTGAAGGCCTTTAAATTAGTTTTCACAGAGAGCACTCCAAAGTCCTGATTTTCCTTATGTAGCACTAATCACTTCACCAAAGACTTCAATGTTTACACTCACTCAGCCCTGATTCAAGAAAACAGCACCCTCTACTGGATGGAGGTAGAAGTGTCAGTTATTGAACATTTTAAAGGTCATCTACACTCACCATTTACTCTCCCTCATGTGGTTTTAAACCTTTATGAGTTTCTTGAGATGATATTTAGAAAAAATGCTGGCTTTCTTTGTGTTCCAGAAGAAAGGAAATGTTTAAAACCACATGACCGAGAGTCATGAGTGAAAACACTATGGGTGATTTTTTGGGTGAAAACATTTATTTCATGCTTCTCACTTTGTGCCTTCATACTAAAGTTAACTTTTTTTTTTGTAAGACCTGATGGTGCTGAAAGAAGAGACTCATCAATGGAATGACATAACGACTGATGAAAAACCCACATTGACTAAAAAGACTTCAAGCGGAAGACATCGGAAATCCAAGTCTAGGTGTAATTTCACCTGTCGTCAATGTGGAAACAGTTTCAATCGAAAACAAAGCCTTAAAGTCCACATGAGAATTCACACTGGAGAGAGGCCTTTCAGCTGTAAACAGTGTGGGAAGAGTTTCAGTCAAAGGTCAAACTTTAATGTTCACATGAGAGTTCACACTGGAGAGAGAAGTTTTACTTGCACACAGTGTGGGAAAAGTTTTCCTCTAAAACAAAACCTTGACATCCACATGAGGATTCACACTGGAGAGAAACCTTACAGATGCACAGAGTGTGGTAAAAGTTTCACACAAATGTGCACACTCAAATACCACATGAGAACTCACACCGGAGAGAAGCTGTTTCCATGTCATCAGTGTGGAAAGAGCTTCACAACCAAAGCTAGCCTCATGAACCACTTGGATGGTCACACTGGAACCATAGTGTTCACATGTGATCAGTGTGGAAAGAGTCTCACACGCAAAGACTCCATCAAGAAACACATGGAGAATCACTCAGTAGCGGATCGTTTTAGATGCAGTGAGTGTGGAAAGATTTTAAAACATAAAAGCAGCCTCAACACTCACATGAAGCGTCACAATGGAGAGCAGAGTCCTCAAAATTGAGGCCTTGTCCACGCAAACACGGGTATATTCAAAACGGCAGCTTTCATGTAGTTTGGCTGTTCATTCACATGAAGTTTATTTTTAAATGAATTTTGAAAGGATCACATGCTTATAATTGTCCACGGCTACTCCCGCATTAGCTAACACATGATTCACCAATCAGATGATTCCTCACTAAAAATAACCAGAGTTTCTTACCTCAGTTATCTTCTTCTAGAAGAATTCTCCCTCCCACCCCTTTTTTCTAGGTTGGGTGACACGATGGCCCAGTGATTAGCACTGTTTAGCCATCTGTTTATCTGTCATTAGCCAGAAACAAGTCGGGGGAGTTCAACATAACTTTATTGTGAGTTGCAAAATAACTTTACATTTGTTTCAACTTTATTATGAACCGATAACCATATTTGTGAAAAAGAACAAAAAGATCATGTTTTCTTTATCACAACAGTGAAAAATTCTGTAGCCACGGTTACCTTGAAATATACATGATCTCCTTCACCAACACAAATAAATCAGTGTATGGGAAACGCAGTGTCGCTTATTGTCAGTAAGAACATGAGTAATTTGTTAGCTTACATGCTAATTCCGGTACTCAACAAGCATTTGAAGCACTTGAAGGTCTCTGTTAGTATGATTATTATTTATATGCCATACATATTGTACTGCTAATGTGCACTGATGGATGCTAATGTGTGCTGTCTGCATGTGCTGTGTGTAGGTTATTTTAGATTTATATTTTTAAGGCAAATTTATTAGTGCTATTGTAGAAGTATTAGCTTTTGTTGATATTTTATTTTTGAGTACCACTGTTTTCCTTGAATTAGTGAGTTACAGAGAAACCGTTACATTTCTATCTTCTGTCTGTCTATCTTGCACAATTTTATTATTATAAAAATTTTCTAGTATTAATTAATATTTTCAAATACAATGTATTATTTTATTCTACATTATTGTATATAATTTGTACTATTGTAATAATGTGTGATTCTTTACATTTTATAAATGTTTTTGTTAACTGTTATAAAACTGCAAGAAAAAAGAGGATTCCAGCATAAAGGAGACATTTATTGATAATACATATCTCTTTACACCATAATATACATGACACGTTTGACCTTTCTTACTTCTAGGTAACTGGAGTTTTTTACACCATGAAATTATAATCAGTTATTAAATAATTATTAAATATAAGCGGTATTATATTTTATATTCGAGAAAACAGCAGCTCCTCCATTCAGTTGCGTCTGTTTACAGCACACACACAAACATACAGAAGTTAGTCAAACTGAGAATCAAAGTTGCTCTTCTTTATATACTCAAAAGATACCGTTACAGGGACCAAAATCCTTAAGAGAATTATTATTATTATTATTATTATTATTATTATTATTATTATTACTAATATTATTATATTCTACAGCGCTTCACTAAAATCGCGCACTGCACCTTAAAGGTGATTGAATATGGCGGCGCGGTGGCGTTGCTGTCAGTGGCGTTCTAAAAAAGAATGTGTTCGAGAAACGATGACGTTGAGAAACTAGTGTGAGCTGCATTAGTGTCTGACCATCGCTGACATGGATTCAGGCAGTTTTATGACCCAGTTTTACTCTCCTGTTGTTCCTGATGCGTCCAGTAGAGGGGATAAAAGATACATGGCCAAATAATAGACCTGAAGTCAACTCTTACAGATTATTAAATGTCCTGTTCATAAATATATTTTTATTTTTATTTTTTAGTTAAATATTAAAGTTAAGTTAATGTATCAGAAAGTGAGTTTAAATATACAAACAACTGATGCACTCACCATACTATTTCACATATACAAAAGCCCAATTGCAGATTAATTTAGATTCATTTAATTAGAAAAACAAAAACACACACAGTTGGATAGTGTTACGATTAACTGTAGTCTAGTTATAAGTTTTCATATAAAGATGTGCTTTTTGTTGTATTGATTATATGTAAGTTGCATTCTGAAAATAACATAATTATAACCGAAAAAATGCTTCTTTCTACAGTTCCGAGGACCATTTAGCCAAACCTGACAAACAAAAACTCAGACAACATTAGATTTTTTTGAACATTTATTTAAAAAAAAATGCTTTTAAGGTTTTTGTGTTCTTGGTCCGTGTATCATCCGTTCATTTGATTATTCCTTTCATTCTGGAAATCGAAACATCAGGAAAACAGTCAATATTTTGTTTTTCTGTTTATTCAGTAGGCACAAAAAGCGAAAGCTCATCTGTTATTCTGCTTATAAATTTAAAATGGAAAATTAAAACAAACATAAAACAAAAACGAAGTAATGAGTCAAAAAACGGTCTGTGTACGTTTTGTTAATTTGTTTTCCGGTTGTAAATAGAATAAAGGAAATGAAGAAAATGGCTGTTTTTCTGTTTTTGTTTTGCTGCCAAAAAAAACGATTTTTGTTTTAATCAAGGGTTGGAAAATGAATAAACGACTTCAAAATTCATTACAGACAAGTAGACTGTGCTGAAACGCCCATATTCCTGTCATTGGCCAACCAAATCTTTACATTACGTTCAAATCTGTTTCACAGATTTATTTTAAATATTGACTATTTTGAAAAATACTTTTATGCTACAAAAATACTTTTATGCACAGTAGGGCTGTGCAATATGGACAAAATAATCATATTGTGATTTTGGCAACTGTTTTTGCTTACACACATTCTACATGTATTCAGTGCACAAGAAGTGCATAACAAAACATTTCACAATGAAATAACATAGCATTAAGTTTAATACCAAAATATTAACCAACCTCAAATCTGGCGCCACGGTGGGGCAGTAGGTAGTGCTGTCGCCTCACAGCAAGAAGGTCACTGGAGCGAGCCTCGGCTGGGTCAGTTGGCATTTCTTTGTGTTTGCATGTTCTCCCCGTGGTTGCGTGGGTTTTCTCCGGGTGCTCCGGTTTCCCCAACAAGTCCAAAGATATGCGGTATAGGTGAATTGGGTGAGCTAAATTGTCCGTAGTGTATGTGTGTGAATGAAAATGTATGGATGTTTCCCAGAGATGGGTTGCGGCTGGAAGGGCATCCGCTGCGTAAAACAAATGCTGGATAAGATGGCGAATCATTCCGCTGTGGCGACCCCGGATTAATAAAAGGGACTAAGCCGAAAAGGAAATGAATGATTGAATAACCTCACCTCTAGTTAAATACATACTATACACAGTAGCACTAACTGCTTGATAAACAAAACTTGTTTTAATAAATTCACCGATGATCCTGCTGCAACCAGATTTCATTATTGGTTAGGATTTTAAAACGCCTGTAGTCTGAGCCGGGCTCAAGCCCACCACCCCCTTCCTCTTGAACATCTGTCATCGATAGGTGATACCTGACCATCAGCGTCTTATCATTGCTGAGGTGTGTGATTCTCTAGTTTCTCCACTCCACTCTGTAAAAGACAAAGACAACATCAATAGAGCTCTACCTGCTTGTTCAATACTATCTATCTATCTATCTATCTATCTATCTATCTATCTATCTATCTATCCATCTATCTAATGGAAATACCAGACTATCACTCTGTAAAAATTATAATATATGTTTTTAAATGCTTTATGAATTTAATTTGATTCAACTTGATTCAAACAGCTAATTTATTATGATGCACTTGTCACAACACATTTCTTTGGAAACTATCTCCATTGTTCAGTCTGTTCAAGCAGTTCTACCTGTTTGCTGAGCTCCAGGTCTTCCTGTATATCTCCTCTGTTCCCCTCGTGAGTCTCAGGGGTGTTTCTAGACATAAAGCGCTACGGCACAGACCCCCTCAACAGCACCACCCCCACCCAAACGAAAATGAATTATTTACCCATATATAAATAGCTATAATGAATATTATAAATTAAAATTATAAATATATTACAAATAAAACTATTATTATTATAAAAGTATTATTATTATACAAATATTATTTTAAATAAATAACAGAAATCAATCCAATGCAAAGACACAACTGGAGTGATTTAAGATAAAATCTTTTGCATGAATTTTAATTTCATATGAGAATTCTAGAGAACACAAAACAAAAATGTCTAGAATTATCTTTTGTCTGAGACCTGACTCTGATGGCTGATAATGTTATTAAGTCTAACTTCCCTGACTCATCAACTCTCCTTTGTGCTTCATACACAAACTCATCTTACAGGAGCCATGTTTAGTCAAGATATGATCATCATCATATTAAATAAACTTTAATATTGCTCATTTGATAAACTTACTGAGTGCCGACATCACTGCATTAAAGGCTGTTACACCAGTTTCACAAAGTATGAGTAGTGTGTATTTTTATTCAGTGTGTGTATTAAACCACCGGGATTCACACCAGGAGCACAAGCAGCGGTGCGTGAGGTGCACAAGAATGGTTTTCTGCACACATGCGTCAGTTTGTTTTCAATTAAACTACATTGCTTGATTTACTACATTGCTCCATTAACTGGGGCTCATGTCTCCGTAAATGGGCGACACCCCTGGTGAGTCTCATGCTCCTGCTGCTCTTGTGAGTCTCCCTTTTCTGCCTGTTGTGTGTTCATTAACTACAACGTAAATAACTGCCACAGACAAGACATCTATCTAACAATCAATGCCCACCACCACCCACTTCCTCTTAGAAGGACATCCATCCACGCACCCATTTATCTGCCTTAAAGGGATACTCCTGATCATCAGTTTCCAGTTATTGCTGAGGTGTGTGATTCTCTAGTTTCTCCACTCTGTAAAAGACAATATCAAAAGTACTCTATCTGCTTGTTTAGTAATATCTATCTATCTATCTATCTATCTATCTATCTATCTATCTATCTATCT
>CAIGQQ010027815.1:0-16039 GCA_903798035.1 Danio albolineatus
ATATATAATTATTTTAAATATATTACATTTAAAATAATAATAATAATTTTTTATAAATAAAAATAAAAAAAATAAATATAATTATTTTAAATGTAATATATTTTAAATGTAATATATTTTAAATAATAATTTTCTAGTCTACATAATTCATAGATTAAAATCTATCTGAAATCTGAAGCTCCACTGGTTGTGTTAAGAGATGCAAGGACACTCCGGTAAACCATGTGCAGTGAATGTGATGGCAGCTTATTTTCTTTTACAAAGGGAAGAAATAACTATTGTGTCAAGAAATATTGTGAAGAATGGCATATTGAAGCCTCCCTACCAACTTATTAATTTAGCTAATGTGTTTGTTTCCTTTTTGGTATTTAAATAACCGCACATGAACTCTTGTATTGAAGATCAGGGCCGCTGTGATTTGGCTGAAGGCCTGAGGCTGCAGGCTTTTGTACAGCAGTTCAGAAAGCAATTTAATATTGAGTAACTTGCACTTTAGAAACAATACAGATATTTTTTTTTTCTCCCTGGCAATGAAAGCAGTTCCAAAAGAAGCCAAAGCAGAATCAACTATTGTGTTGTAGAGCATCTCACAGACCGACAGCCTGTCTGGAATACATAAAACTGGAGTGATGCAGACAGGAATGGTGCCAGCGCACTCACAAACCAGGGTACTGCAAACCTCACAACTGAAGAATTGGCTCCCGTTCTAGTTATGAATGTGAATTTAAATAAATTGGCCACAGCCGCAGTCTTAATTATTTGTCTGTCTCTCTCTGTATTTAAATCCATCCATTCCTCTGTCCATCCATTCAGCAGGCTTTTTGTTCTGTCTATCTATCTATCTATCTATCTATCTATCTATCTATCTATCTATCTATCCATCTATCCATCTATCCATCTATCCATCCATCCATCCATCCATCCATCCAACCACCAACCAACCAACCAACCAACAGGCTTTTTGGTCTGTCTGTCTGTCTGTCTGTCTGTCTGTCTGTCTGTCTGTCTGTATATCTGTCTGTCTGTCTGTCTATTTACGTGTCTATCCTCCTTTCCATCCATCCATCCATCCATCCATTCAGACATCCATCTATCTGTGTATTTGTCCATTATTTTAACAGGCTTTTTGTTCTGTATGTTTACCTTTCTGTCTGTCTGTCTGTCTGTCTGCCTGTCTGTCTGTCTGTCTGTCTGTCTGTCTGTCTGTCTGTCTGTCTGTCTATCTATCTATCCATCCATCATCTTTGGTCAATTGTTTATCCATCCAGCCATCCATCTCACAATCCATCATCCATTTATTAGTCTGTTTAATCATCCATCCCTAAATACATCCATCCCTCTTTCCATCCATCCATCATTCCATTCATCATCCATCATTCCATCCATCAATCGTTTCATCCCTCATTTCATCCATTCCTCATTCCATCCATCCATCATCCATCCATCCCTCATTCCATCAATTAATCATCTTGTTCGTTCATCCTTCCCTCAATCCATGCATCACCCATCAATCCACCCATCCCTCATTCCATCATCAATTAATCATTCCGTTCATTCATCCATCCCTCAATCCATCATCAATTAATAATTATGTTCATTCATCCATCCCTAATCCATAATCAATTCATTTGTACATCACTATCTATTTTTTTATGCATCCATCCATCATAAGTCTATAATCCAACTAACTACGTATCTATCAGTCCATTTGTCTGTTTGATTGTGGATGCATCCATCCATCCATCTTTCTATCCTTCAACTGTATACATCCATCCATTGGACTACCTCAAACATGTCTATCCATTTGTCAGGAATTCAATTAAAAAGGGCTTGTTTTATTTCTGAATGGCAGGCAACCCTGTTTAGATCACTGCTTTTGATCAGATTAGACAGCCGTAACTAACTGTTTCATAATAGTGCATGAAACATTCCATGTTTTCCCCTAAAATAATGTGTGCATCAGAGGCTTATGACATTGATGAATTTGTGTTGGTAATGAAAAAGCTGAAGTTCTCTTTGCACGTCTTAGAATAAAAAAACAAACACGAGAATGCATCTGAAGCTCCGCTGGTAGTGTTATTCAGTCTTTCACTCTCTCCACTGGTCTGTAGCTAAATTCCTGTCTTCTGCGCGGCTGTGTGAAATCACTGACACTTTGTGGGGAGACTTGTGGGCATTTGTCAACATACAATACAATGAAAGATTATTTCTCTGTCCTGTCGTTCCCTCCCCCTCTGTATCTGTGTATTAGTATCTCATCTCTCTTCCCATCTGTCTCTGTCTCTCCCTCTCTCTCTCTGTCTGGCCTCGGTCCTGCTCCTCACTTGGCTTAGAGGTGTGTAATCATCCGCTGAAGCTCCTGCTGTCGCCGTCTCTCCCCAGCCAGACTGATCCCAGGATCGGTAAATACCCCCTGCTGAACGGGAACCGTTTGTCTTCGTTAAATGCGAGCTGGTGCTCCCCGCCGTACACCCACCATGTCCCGCTAGCGCACGGGGAGTGGGTGTAAGAAGCCATGCCATATGAAGAGCCTTCACTTGAACTCTCAGTGATTCATTAACAGATCACACTAATTCAGCGCTCGATGAACACTAATTTCAGCGTGGTCATGTCCATGTATTGCCGCACGGCTATTTGGCATTGAGTTAATTCAGGACTGGATAAGTGCACCCACTCATTAAACACCCACTCTGACGAAGCTAGACGTTTGACTGTCAGCATAGCTGCGTCTGGAAACACATTGTTTCTATTACAGACAACAAACTACCAATTAGTCAAAGGGAAATAAAACTGATCGGACTGATTTGCAAACTACTGTACTCAGTAAATGCAATAAATAATAGAAATGCAATACAAACATAAAAATATATATATATATATTATAATAATACTCTTAAATTTGCTCAACCTATTAAATAATCTATCATTCGATCTTTAATGGATAGTTCACTCAAATTTACTCATTTTATTCCCCCTCAAATGGTTTCAAATCGTTATGAGTTTCTTTATTCTGTTGAGCATCAAAGATGTTTTGAATAAAGATGAAATCCTGTAACCATTGACTCCCATATAAGGATAAACAAATACTATGGAAATCAGTGGGTACAGGTTTTCAGCTTTCTTCAAAATATCTTCTTTTGTGTTTAACAGAGGAAATTAAGACAAACAGGTTTGGAACAAATAAAGAGAGAGTAAGTAATGATAGAATGTTCAGTTTTGGTAAAACCATCTCTTTAATCACCTCTTTTTAAAACATTTTGTTAGTAGTCCATATGTGATTTCTCTGGGTCTGCTAGTAGGATTATGGATATGGGAACGAGCATACACTATACAGGATTTTGACTATTTCAGCATGACTCCTTATTTGTAATCCTTGATCAACTTTTTTAGTTTGTTTTTTTGGTACATTTTGAATAATAAGTCACAAAAAAGCTGAATAACTAAGCTTTCTGTTGATGTACTGTATGAAATACAACTATGATGTACTGTATGAAATACAACTATTCAACAATCAGGAATCTGAGGTTAAAAAAATGTAAATACTGTGAGAATAGCCTTTAAAGCTGTCCAAATTAAGTTCTTAGCAATGCATGTTACTCATCAAAAAGTTTTGACATATTTGCGGTAGGAATTGTTCAGAAATATACTGATAATCAAAAAATCGACAATTTTGACCCATAAAATGTATTTATGACTAAATCCATGGGTCACGTTTTGTGATGACTTTGCACTAAGCAACAACAAACTATGAAAGGACATTATATATGCAAAACAATATCATTAAATCATATTATGAAATGATATTACAACAATCTCTAAACTGTCTTGTAATTGCTCTGCTGTTTGGTTACCTTAAAGTGACAATTCCCTCAAAAAAGTAAAAGTAAATTATTTTATTATTTACCCATGCTGTTTTATTCATTCATTCATTCATTCATTCATTTTTTTGGCTTAGCCCCTTATTTATCAGGGGTCGCCACAGCGGAATGAACCGCCAACTTATCCAACATATGTTTTACGCAGCGGATGCTGTGTTTTCTCGCTGTTTTTTTGACCCTAGCCTTGTTTGTTTGTTTGTTCGCTTACAATGCCTGCTGCCTGCCTGTACTGCCTGTGTACATCTGTTTGCCCCTGTGTTGGCTGCTCCTTGGCTGACTACTCTTTATAAACCTGCATTTGAATCCACACTCCCTGTTGTCAGCGTCACTTCACATTACACATCTATAGCGTATGTTTTTGGACTGTCGGGGAAACCGGAGCACCTGGAGGAAACCCACGCATACTGTACATGGGGAGAACTTGCAAACTGGCCCAGCTGGGGCTCTAACCAGCGACCTTCTTGCTGTGAGGTGACAGTGACAACCACTGAGCCATCGTGTCACTACCATGTTGTTCCAATATGGCAAGCCGTTTTGACTTTTATTCATTCTCAGGATATGTGTTTTTTATATCAACAATTCAATTCTTGATATGAAAAATGTTAATTCTTGATATCAACAATTCAGTTCTTGATATCAAAAAGGTAATTGTTGATATCAAAAACTGAATTGTTGGTATCAAGAATTAACATTTTTCATATCAAGAATTGAATTTTTGATATCAACAATTCAGTTTTTGATATCAACAATTGAATTTTTACTAGTTAAATGTCACCATAGGCTGCCGTTCAAATTTAATTGTTGATATCAAGAATTGATTTCTTACTAGTTGAAATAATAATATTTCAATAATTTAATTGTTGATATGAAAAATGTAATTGTTGATATCAATAATTTAATTGTTGATATCAGGACTAGTAACTAGTAAAGATGTTCATTCTTGATATCTGCAATTATATTTCAACATGTTACATTTGTTATTTCTGATATCTAAAAATGTATTTCTGATATCAACAATTAGGGAAGTAATTTTTGATATCTAAAATGAATAATTTCACTAGTAACATTTATATTTATGATATCAGAAATCAACATTGTCACTAGTGACAAACCAATTGTTGATATCAAGAGTGAACATCTTTACTAGTTGAAAAGTATTTCTTGATATCAACAATTTAATTCCTGATATCAGCAATTACATTATTGATATCAACAATTACATTTTTCATATCAACAATTAAATTATTTATATCAAGAATTGCATTTTAACTAGTAAGAAATCAATTCTTGATATCAACAATTAAATTTGAACGGCAGCCTATGGTGACATTTAACTAGTGAAAATTCAATTGTTGATATCAGAAATTGAATTGTTGATATCAAAAATGCAATTGTTTATATCAACAATTCAATTCTTGATATGAAAAATGTTAATTCTTGATATCAACAATTCAGTTTTTGATATCAACAATTACCTTTTTGATATCAAGAACTGAATTGTTGATATTAAGAATTAACATTTTTTTATATCAAGAATTGAATTGTTGATATCAAGAATACATATCCTGAGAATGAATAAAAGTCAAAACGGCTTGCCATAGTTCCAAACCCATATCATTTTAATTTACTTAGTGTACATGGACACAACTCTAGAGTTTTGAAGAATGTCATGTCTTGTCCATGTTATAAAAGTAAATGTGATCCAAAACAACTTTGGTCCCCTTTAGCTTTCACTGTATCACATTTTATTAGGAATAACATGATGGAAAACAAACAATGAGAGAAACTAACCCTTTAATTGACAATCAGTTAAGCCACTGTAGTATTACACTATAATCTTTAAAATAATAAATAAATGGCCCTCTGACTGTGGCATATTATCATTACGCTGGTAAATATAATTGCAAGTGCAAAAATGTATTAATTCCCAGATATAAATAGGATTTATACAAAAAAATATCCAAAACCTGGTGTGTTTTCAGACTTTTAAAGGAAATCAGATGGCTTTTTCTACCCCTGAGAACTGGCATTACTCATTTCCCCTTCAAAATCATTCTGCACGATGACTCGCATAAAGTCAGCCAATCCGATTGGAGCTTGCAGTTTAGAGAAAACTCATTCGTGTCATTTCGTGTGCAGTAAGCATGAGAGACAGCGTGAATGGTCCATGGGCGTAGCGTCTGAGCTGGAGAGCACTTCTCACAAGTCTGCATTATATAAAACTGACAGAGGAACATAAAAGTGCACCGATGCTCTAATTCACAGCCTCCACTTTAAAAGCCAAAAACACAAGTTCACCATTCCTTCTGAGACGACAGATGATTCGAAAAGCAACTCTGCTGTTTGAGTGCGCAGGCAAGGAAAAAAACTAAGATCCATGAATAGACATTACCGAGCGAAAAGTGCTGCTTTGCCGAATGTTATCCTGACACTTCAAAGGAACCAATCAGAGTCCAATCCGTTCAATTCCACCGTGAGATTGCCTCACTTCCCAGCTGTCATCACGAAACATGCGATGACAGGAATGAAGAGTCCGGATCACCAAGAAAGACATTTCCAGATTTCTTGGTGTAGCGTCGAGATATTAACATATAAAGAAAGAAAAAGATCTTTGGGTGAAATCCCACATATCTTATTAACATAAAAATGACGGAGATGTTGTTTGAACTCTGCGGAGCCTTTGGCTATCAATCATGTATCTGTGAAATCCATCAGATCTGCTATAACTTTTACTAGGAGTTTTACTATGCCGGGTTTGTAGCGTCTCTCTGATGCCTTGAGGGCCAAATCCTTGAGTTGATCTTGAGAATGAGAAACGTGTGAATCATCATTCTAGGTCAATCGACAATGATATTCCTGGAGCACATTAGAAGGCTGCAGCCCCTCATGATGATACGCAAAGAATCGCACTTGAATACACACATTAATTCACAGGCGAACGAGCACACGGTGTACTTCATACTTGTTGCGATGCATTTAAATCTGACCTTGTCATTACCTTTGAGATAATGGGGCAGGGGGGCAGCGTTCACGATGTCGAAAAATGGTTCAGTAATGATTAGGCCATCAAGTGGGGTAGTGAAGTACTTTTGTATGCAGGCACACACACACACACACACACACATAGGCAAACAGACATGCTGCTCTCAATCTCTGGCTCCAGGCTACTGTTGTGCCGTATGTTGTCCCTCTCTCTATCTCTTTCTCTCTCTTTCTCTCTTAGTTCAATACAATCTAATTCCATTCAATTCATTCATTTTCTTTTCGGCTTAGTCCCTTTATTAATCTGGGGTCACCACAGCGGAATGAACCGCCAACTTATCCAGCATTTGTTTTACGCAGTGGATGCCCTTCCAGCTGCAACCCATTTCTGGGAAACATCCATACACACTCATTTACACACATACACTACGGACAATTTAGCCTACCCAATTCACCTATACCACGTCTTTGGACTTTTGGGGAAAACCGGAGCACCCGGAGGAAAACCACACAACCACGGGGAGAACATGCAAATTCCACACAGAAATGCCAACTGACCCAGCCGAGGCTCGAACCAGCGACCTTGTTGCTGTGACGCAAACGTGCTACTCACTACGCCACCGTGGCACCTCCATTCAATTCAATTTAATTCAATTGAGTTTTAATGGCATTTACTTGTCAAGCATTGCCAAACTACACTGTAAATTATGCTGGGTACCAACACAAATCAATTAAATTAATTATTTTTAGCTAACAAATTTACGTGGATTGAACATAAAAGATTAAGTTGCCCCAAAACATCTCGAAAAATTGTGTTGTTTCAGCTCATTTTAAATAAGTAGTTTAAAAAAGTGGCAAAAAAATAAATAAATACATAAATTTGGAGAGCAATGTACAATACAAAAACGATTAGAAATACATGCAGAAATAAGAAAAAAGACTAATAAGATTACTAGAAGGATAATAAAAATAAACAACTGTACATTCACTCAGATGGTTTTAATAATGTTTCAGACTAGCTTTCTGATTATGACAGGCTAAAGCTGCGGTCACACTGCACTTTTGCCCCAGACTTCCATTCATATGCATGTGAATGCAGCAGAACAGAAACACAAGATCGTGCGACAAGTTTCCCAAGGCGTTGCGTTCCAAAGTTCAAACTTGGTGAACTCTGACTTGTGAAATTACATCATGTAAAGCTATAGAAGATCAAGAATTTCATATGGTCAAACTCTGCACTAGCTGATAAAAGTCTTTTGCCTATCCTACTTTTAGGAACAGCAAATAATAACTTGACTTCTAGTCGATCATTTGGTGTCAGAAGTGGCTGATATGAAAGGCAAAGACCTCTAGATTACGCATAATTTACTAAAATAAAATCATGCCTTGATTTTTAATTATTTAATTAGGACAGTAAGGTCTGACTTTGCTTAGACAAAAGTCTTGTCACTTAACAGAAATGATGTACAGTATAGAATATAAAGTCATGGTGCAGTGGATTCATATTATGTATGACTCCCATGAGCTTGGAGGACTGCATCCACACATCTCTGCAGTGACTCAAATAACTTATTAATAAAGTCATCTGGAATGGCAAAGAAAGCATTCTTACAGGACTCCCAGAGTTCATCAAGATTCTTCGGATTCATCTTCAATGCCTCCTCCTCCATCTTACCCCACACATGCTCAATAATGGTTATGTCTGGTGACTGGGCTGGCCAATCATGGAGCACCTCGACCTCCTTTGCTTTCAGGAACTTTGATTTGGAGGCCGAAGTATGAGAAGGATGACTATCCTGCTGAAGAAGTTGCCCTTTCCTGTGGTTTGTAATGTAATGGGCAGCACACATGCCTTGATATCTCAGGCTGTTGATGTTGCCATCCACTCTGCAGATCTCTCACACGCCCCCATACTGAATGTAACCCCAAACACTGATTTTTCCTTCACCAAACTTGACTGATTTCTGTGAGAATCTTGAGTTAATGCTGGTTCTAATAGATCTTCTGCAGTATTTGTGATGATTGGGATGCAGCTCAACAGATGATTCATCAGAAAAATCTACCTTCTGACACTTTTCCAAATGATCAACTAAGTCAAGTTAGTATTTGTTACAATTGCAATTTGCATTGACGACAAGACTTTTGTCAGGTAGTGTAGTGTGAACTTTAATGCTAATGGAATGAGTTCCCTCCCAGAATATGATTTGATTTTTTCTTTATTTACAGCCCTATCTCAGGCAAACATGCCTAAACCTTTTGATTTAGTTGTTTAATAACTTGTGAACTCGTACAATCTCCTTTGGGAATTATTTGTTCATTCCCTAATGCAGGTTGGGTTTGGTGTCACGTCTTTTAAATATCGTACATTTTCATTTGTACAAATTAGTCACTAAACTGACAAGACATAAAACGGTTACGTTTCCTTATGAGATCAGAATGGTGTTTGTTAGAGATGTCAAATTTGGTGTAATTACGTGAAAACTGGAGAAGTGCGTGGATCGAATGTTGTGATAGTGCTCTCTCTCTCTTTCTCTTTCAATCTCTCTATCATTTGCTCTCTCTTAACATGTTTCCAGTCTCTGTTTCGGTTCTTCTCTATCCTTCCATCTCTCCTCCTAACCACTCCCTCACTCTCCCCCATCCTCTTCTTGATCTGCTTCTCAAGGGTCCTGTTCTAATTCAGCCCTTTTCCTTCAACCTACTTTGCTGTGTTCTAATCCCTCTCTTCATTGGATACGTGAGTAGGACACGTTAAGGCCTCCCTCTCTCTCTCCTTTCTCCTCTCACTGATCTCCTCAGCAATCTCTCTTGATCTCCTCTCCTCTGTGTTGATCTTTTCTTCTCTCTTGATCTCATCTCTGCTACTACTCCTCCTACAGTATGTGTTGCTCTATTCTACGCTGCGTTGATCTTTTGTTTTGTTTACCTTGATCTCCTCTCTTTTCCTCTCTCTTTATCTCCTTTCATCTGTGTTTTCCTACTTTCATCTCTCTTAAACTCCTCTCTGCTCTTCTGTTGATTTCCAAACACGCTCCCATGGCAGTTCATAACTATGTTTTGGTCAATAAGAAGGTAATTTGTGTGAATTTGTATAATCTTATTGATGTATTATTGCACATTTTGCTAAAGGCTCAATTTTAAGGTTAGGTTTAGTGAAGGGATTTTGGTGAAGCTTTATACTTACGTTTTTTATAATATGAAAAAGGTTTTGATTTTCTCTCCATTGATCTTTTTTTTTCTTCCTGTTTATTTATTTAATTTTTTCCCTTCTATTTTGATCTTGGTTACGCTTTGTTTTGATGGTCTCCTTTTTAGATTTTCTGTTCCTGTTTACACCCCGCTATTAAGATGCTTTTTTGCTGGTCTGATCTCAAGTGGATGGCGCTAAACACGGGTGTTGACGGAGGGCTGAAGCTTTTCCACTTTCAGTCACTTCCAGAGGTAGTTGAAAACTCATTTGCCAAGATTGCTTTCATGCGCTCATGTGGTGGAACATAGGTCTGAACAGCCACAAAAGACCACCTTATCTGCTTATTTTGCTAAATCATAAACATTACTGAATGCGTTGTTGAAGTGGGATTTAACAGTCACCTGAGTTTGATTGTAAAAAGTGCAATGTTCTTCTACTACATTGTAAAAAAAATCATCTTGCTGCCTTAATTTTTTAGTTTATCAAATTAACTTCTCTAGTCATCAACTGACTAAAAATATTAAGTTAATATTTGCATATCTTAAAATATTTTGTTGAAACCTGAATAACTTATTTAAAAAGTTAACCCTTTTACGCATGCGATCACACCGGTGTGATCAGCCTTGGCTTGTTTTTTTTGGCCTTGGTTTTCTGAAGCATACAATCACACCTGTGTGATTAGAACATTCAGAGTGCATGTCATGAACTGCTAAAATTTTAATCTGACGGCGTGCACTGAGGCACAGACGGAGGTGCACTGTGCTTGTCATAAATCACAATTTATCTGTGCTTTCACACAATTAATATTTATTTTAGGTTAACACATAACTGCCAGCAAAACATACCATTTAAGGCTTGTAAAACAAACTGATGTCTATGAAGACGTCAGTTATAATAATTTTTTTATTTTTTTATATAACTGCATGATGTGCTTTGTTCACGTAAGATACACACTGTTTGTTACTAGAATATTTTCTGTATTCTTCTCCCGGATAAACAGTTGCTTACCTTCATGTGTTTCGAAAAGAAATGATGAATAAACATACATTTCTGATACTATGATTCTCTTATATGTGATAGAGCATATATTTTGTCTTTTAAACAGCTTAATAATGATCATTTTATTTGTTATATGATGGGTAATGGGCACCGCCGTTGTTACTAGAAGAGATACAGCTGCAATCGGAAGTTACTCCAGAAGAAAAATATAATAGGAAATACTGTATAAAATGTCCAACATAGGCTCATTCTGAAAATGTACCCCTACATACATTGCTGGAGATCAGGAATTAAGTAGCCATAAGTACGTATGGCTGCATTTCATCTTTAAAGGTGCAGTAGGTGATCTGCCAGAATGCTAGCATTAGCATAATAGCTTATCAATTTTACGACGCTCCTGCCGTTCAAAGCCACGCCCCCCTTAGTCAAGAACGCGCACTGATTAGATATAACACTACATCATGTCATTCACCAGTTAGAAAACTCTATAGTGACATGCACTTTATCAAGCACAGTTGCTGACAGGTCAGTGAGTGCAGGACTTATATTTCCCCAAACTGTGTCACTGGCTGTTAATGTTCAAAAATGAACAAATGTGTTAATATAAATCAGACTTCAACTCAGTAAAGCTGGTTAGGGGGAAGAGCACATTTACTTATGTTTTGTTATTAGACTAATTAAAAATTAGATAATAAAAGAGAGCTAAAAACAGAAATATCCTGTCATCTGTTTACATTAGACTTGTCTTTCCAAGACAATGAGTGAGTTTTCATTTTCAATTGTGCTTGCTGATCCTCGTACATCGCTTGATTCATCTCACTTTTACACTTGAACAACTAAACAAATGCTTAGGTCTATTTAACCGACTATATTATCGATGCAGTAAAAGATACAACAAGAACTTGAAAATAGCCAATCTTTTCAATGATTTCAGTAGCTGTACAACACTTCAGTGCGTTTAAACCCTTTCATAAACAAGAACACAACCTACTTTAGCTTTGCTTGGCTAAAATAGTTTTAAAACATACCTGTCTAAAAGAAATACTTTAGTCATGGTGTCACCCATCAGATCGTTGTTTTGAACTGCATAACGTCATTGCCCTCCCTCGTACAAAAGTAATTCCGATATCGATTCAGGGTTTAGAAAAGTTTTGATTCTGCATTTTTGGCAGAAGACTTTTCAGAAACAACCTTTCTTTTTATAAACACAAGGCCACGTTGGTCTTTCAGAAAGAAATTCAGGTTGATGCAGAGTTTGTCTGATGACGTCTCTCTGTCAGCGGTAGATCCGTGTGCTTCACGTGTGCGCACGAGTGACATATCTGTTTGCTTAAAGAGGCTCTTAAATTTGTTGACAGACAGTTTGAGATACCTGTCGTAATTGAGTTACTTGTTGGTCCAACAATATTTACTTGGATAAACATTTATAGTCTTATGCCTTATCCAGAATACAAAAATACATATAAATACATTTAGATCATTTACTTCAATCAGTACTATTGGAAAGTGAAGAGACTTTTAACCAGCACAACAAAAAATGTTTCTGAAGACAATCACCTACTGCACCTTTAAAATGACTGCTACAGGGTGGTATGACACCGTTCCTTTTCGTGCTTACTAGCTGACTGATTACCTCTGTGTGGATGGCTTTTCCGCTGTTACTAGTTTATCCAGTGTCTCGCTGCGTATACGTCAGAGGATTTGAGACGCAGAGCAGAGTTGACTGTGATGACGGGGTTCAAGTCCGGTGAAGTACGGTTTCCGAAAGCAGGTGGGATAAAAACAAAAGCCAAAAAGTAAAATAAACAAGTAAATCACAGGATGAGAATGTGATAAAACCTGAAAATGTGGTAAAAATCTGGCTGCCGTGAGGACTTATCTTTTTCTGGATTGCTTTTGAGAGCAGTGTCGGTTGGGTTTAGGGAAGTGGGTGGAGGCTGATCAATCTGTGCTTTTAAAACAGTATCGATTAAGTTTAGAGAAGGGGAGTGGGTTTGGGTATCGGTCAATTGGTCAGTCAGTCAGCCGGTTGACATAGGCCTCTGGTGGAATTACGTGAGAACAGCAGTGGCAAATGGCACTCGCAAGAGAAATCTGAGATCTCAGAAAGCGTACACACAGCAGCCTCTGGCGGATTCGCAAAACAAAAACTGCAAAAAAAAAAAACACAGATCTTGGGATGTTTTTGGTGCTCTCCAGAAATGTATATAGGGGTGTGTAATCAGAATGTGCCTGGATTGAAAATCTTTTAAATATCACTTGGGAAATATTCAGCTGATAAATGTGTCTTGTAAATGTGTCTTGTATTTAAGTTAGTAGCGTTTCAGCTTTCAGTTGGTTACCTTTGCAATGCTGCTCCATGGATCTCTTTTCTACTCTATGCTGATCTCCTCACTTCTGCTGTATGATATCACGTCTTCTTCTCGTCTCTTCTCCTATGAACGTCTCTCCTTTCTTCATTGTTGATCTCCTCGGCTCTCCTGTGCCATGACACACTTCAGAGAGTGAAGTGATAGAGAGTGGATTCTTCCCAGAATTATGCAAACACACGCTGATCCTCGCTCAAACCTTTCAGTCTTTTCTTTCTCCTGCGCAAACACACCTCACTCTTCTGCTGCAGTGGCCGCCTGCAGTTTGACGAGACACACAAACAGTTTTGTCAGTCATTCTCGTGCTTTCAAAAAACCTGAGAAACACACTCCTGTTTCTCTCTCGTCTCTGTAAGTTCTCAGTTCCAAAGAAGCACAGCACATAACAAAACACATCTACATGTATGCTGTACACATTTTTATACAGATCGCAATGGACACGATTAGAATGTAAGAGAATGCAACAGTCAACATGCCGTCTGCACCAAACAGGTTTGTGTGGCATTCTGAAATTAATAGAGAGTGTTTGTTTTTATAAATTCCAGTACAATCTTAGAATTTAAATTGAAATAGCAGAAGCAGGATGCAGATTAAAATATTTGCACTTGTGTATAAATACATGTGACTGTCATTTTTGGCAAGTAAAGCTTTTCAATGCACTGAAATTAAAGAGCCCTTATAATGGGTTTTAGAAAATGACCACCAATTAAGTGTGTAACACAGCACTAAGTGAATGAAAACATCCAGCTGAGGTTTAAATCTCAAAGTGCACCGTGTTTAAAATTATTGATTCTTTAACGAAAAAGTCAACCGTGTTGGGTTCGGATTCTTGCTTGAACGCATCAAGGTCAATACGGTACATCACCAAATATGTAGTACTGGATCAGTATAGCCAACTGTGTGCTGTGTTTGTTCCTGTCATTTTTCTGATAACCTATGTTGCAACGTGGGATTTATCTGCCATTTGCTATTAAAGGAAGGAGTAGCAGAGTCTATTAAACTTGTTCATGCTTTTATCAGCAGCAGGGTGGATTACTGTAATGGCCTCCTCACTGGCCTACCCAAAAAGACAGTCAGACAGTTGCAGCTCATCCAGAACGCTGCGGCCAGGATTCTGACCAGAAGCAGAAAATCAGAGCACATCACACCTGTCCTCAGATCTTTACACTGGCTCCCAGTTACATTTAGAATAGATTTTAAAGTATTATTACTTGTCTATAAATCACTAAATGGCCTAGGACCCCAATACATTACAGATATGCTGACTGAATACAAGCCTACCAGATCACTCAGATCATTAGGATCATATAAACTAGAAATTCCAAGAGTTCAGTCAAAGCAGGGTGAATCTGCTTTCAGCTATTACGCCCCTCGCTGCTGGAATCAGCTTCCAGAAATGATCAGATGTGCTCCAACATTAGGTACATTCAAATCAAGACTGAAAACACATCTGTTTAGCTGTGCCTTTACTAAATGAGCACTGTGCTACGTCCGACAGATCGCACTATTGTGTCTTTCTTTTCTTTTCATTCTTTTATAACTTGTCTTAACTCATTTTAATCTGTTTTAATCTGTTTTTTATTATTTGTTTTTATTTTCTTATACTTCAATTTTGTTCCTGTTTATGTAAAGCACTTTGAATTGCCATTGTGTATGAAATGTGCTATATAAATAAACTAGCCTTGCCTTGCCTTGCCTATTATGTATGGGACTTTGTCAGACTTTGACTGGGACTTTGTCAGTAACTGTTCCATTTCAAATAGACCAGTTTCTTTTTCCTCCGGATCATAACATGTAAGTGTACTTAAAATTGTTGCCTTGTTTTGTGTAGTTTGCAAATTGTGTATTTAATTGTGTGTTGTAACTTGTAATCGCTCCACATGGCTTGAAATTACTTATCTATTATCAGTGTTTGTAATGTATCTGTTAAATCTGTATGGGGTTATTCACATATTGCATCCAAAACCACATTGATAAAACTACGCATGCTTCTACCTTTACTGAGTTAAATGAGTTTCTGAACTCGCGATCCTCTGCTGCTTGTCTTTGCTATGGCCACCATCAGCTGTTCCTCACACACGCAGTGCAGTCAATTTTCTAAATAGTTTAACTTATGCCGCTGTGTGGATTAATACTGAATGTGTGTCGTTGTTGTTACTTGGGGTTAGGTTTAAGAGTAGAGTAATATGCTGGTGTTTAACTGCATTGCTTTTTTTATATTCAAACTTCAGAACATCAGACTCAATATTCAAAAATTTTAAACCAAAAATTCAATGCAGAAAGTATGTCAGAGGTCATCAACAGGGATGAGTAGATGATCTTTTTTCTTTTTTTTTTTTTGGCTCATATTTTAGGTTGTTTTTCTCTTTCAGCTGAAAACCAAAAATCCCATTTTCAACCAATAATTATAGGCAGCTGAAAATTCGGTGCATCCTTAGTTTTTAAGATTCAAGATATATCTTTGATATATGGAAGATATATCTATGGATGGATTTATAGATTTGCAGAGTTTTGGATAAAGAGATGGCTAGAATGGAAGATGGATGGATGGATGGATGGATGGATGGATGGAATGATGGATGGATGGATGGATGGATGGATGGATGGATGGATGGATGGAT
>CAIGQQ010027816.1:0-23708 GCA_903798035.1 Danio albolineatus
GCTTTCATAATTTATAAATGCACATATTTATTTTTATCGCATGCATTGTTTAATAAAATAAATGTATAATTGTATCCATTTATAAATACACCCATTTTATTTATAACCTTTTTTACGTAAATGCGTAATTTCTTTGTTTTTTGTAAATGCACACTTTTATTTTTAAATGCATTTTTAAATACCTTTATTAATGCATGCTTTTATTTAGAAATGCTATTTTATTTAGATTTTATTTGTAAATGCATAAATCTCTTTAAATGGGGTGCATTGTTTAATAAATGCCTGAATTTACTGAAATTATATTTCATGCATTTTTTGAATAAACGTTTTTCTTATAAATGCATGCTTTTAATCATTTATAAATGCACTTAAAAGTCAAAAGCACGCATTTATAAAAAAAAGAGTATAAATAAAATGCATGCATGTTTTTATTTTAATTTTATGCATTTATTATATAACAAGTTTTTATAACCTTTTTAATAAATGCATGTACTTTTTATTTTAAATTTTAATAAATGCATGTCTTAGTTATAAATACATGCATTTAATATAATTGCATCCATTTATTTATATTGCATTTTATTTGTATTTTTTGCATTGATCGTGTAATGCACCAAATGCACTAAAACTATTTAAAGTGACCACAACAACAACAAAGAAAAAAAAAATCAGTTAATACATTTCAAATCCTAACAGTGAGCATACTGTTAAACACTTTAATATGCTGTATATTACACTGTATCTACAGAAGTGTGGAAATCAACAATCAAGCGTCCTCGCTCCGTTTGTTTAGAAAATGATCCTCTAAATGTTCAGTTGAACCAGTAGTTTTGTGTATTGTATGAAAAACATCTTTCAGGGCTCAACAGAACTAACAGACTCTGTGGCCAGAGCTGTAAAGACGAGCATTCTTACATTGCTTGTGGATGGAAGGTCGCCGCTTGATTTCTACAATACAGACCAATGTACTTTTGATGAAGTGAGAAGAGCTCCAATGAGAATTACAGACCAAAGAATTAACTTGCACAACACTGCATCTTATTTTATTTCAGTAAATAAACCAATGCATGAAATATTGCTGTGAGTTAAAATGATTTTACTGTATCACAGATTACAACACATGACAAATGCAACAGAGAACACAAAACAGCTGAATCAACAAGAAAATGATGAACTGCATTTACACAAGACTGCTTATTAATCTGTTTTGACTGAAACTCTTGAGCTTCTAGACATCTGTCATAAGTTTCAATTCTCACTAAAAAAAATGGTTGTGAAATCATTTTTCTTTAGGTGTTAGTATTATTAAAGGTAGTCTTAAGGATATCCATTAGCTAGTACGCTCCAAACAGTGACAAAATTAACATTTAGAAGATTCACGTTCAAAACTATAGTCGCTATTTGTCAATTCTGGCAAAAATGAATCATCAGTTTATTTGACGTCACCTCATACTTCAGTTTCTCATCAAATCTTCTGATCAATCAAATACTCTGTAGAATATAATATGCCTCGTCCATTCAAGATGCTAATGCTAATTATTCGCATGACAAAGAGTTAAAATTAATGGTCTCAAACTGGATTCCTGGAGGGCCGCGGCTCTGCATATAGTTTAGCTCCAACCACCTCCAACTCACACATGCTTAATAGTCTCTGGTAGTTTTGAACACCTTGATTAATTGGATCAGCTGTGTTTTCCTGATCAATCAAATGCTCTCTAGTATATAATACACCTCCACAGGTCTCAAACTGGATTCCTGGAGGGCCACAGCTCTACACAGTTTTGCTTCAACCCTAATCGAACGCAGCAGATCCAAGTAATCGAGGTGTGCAAGACTACTAAATCAACTTCGGCCAAACACTTTCAAATCTGAAAAAAATAATCAAATGGAGCGATTGCAATAGGGTCAGTGGTGCACGGTTAAATCTGTTACACACGGTGTCCATTTTAATTGGTGAAGAATGCTATTTAGGAAAACACACAGTGTAAATATTACTTCTACTAAGTCTAACACCCTGGCATACTTCTGTTCTGATTTTGAACACTCCAACACGTCCATGCTGCAGCAGCAGGGTTGTAAATGTGTCATGCTTCTCGAGTGTACCCCTAAATACAACAACAATGGCAGCTGTAAGAGAATCACAGCTTCATGTAAGGCAAACAGCCTTCTTCAGCCCGTTGCATGAGAAGCACTATCGTAAGCACCACTCTATCTCCTGCCCTGATTTTTGTTTAGTCTAAGATTACGTCAAATATAAAAAAAAATATCAAAAAAAAATTCTAAGCACTTCACAGGGCCTTTATGGAATATAAACACTGCTCAAAACAATTAAAGGGAACACTTAAACAACACAATGTAACTCCAAGTCAATCGCACTAAGGCCCAATCCCAATTCTACCCTTTAGCCCTTCCTCTTCCCCCTACCCCTCGTTTTGTGCGTTCACGTCAAGGGGTAGTGGTGTCCCAATTCTCTTTATCTTAAAGGCGTAGGGCTAAGGGCAAGGAGTATACACCCCTTCGAATGAAGATTTTTCAGGACCACACTTCAAATGGAGGGGTAAGAAATTTTCCCAGAATACAACTGCCACAGCGGCAGGATAGCTGAACCCGGAAGTAAGGAGATCCACAGATTAGTATTTTTTTGTCATTATTATGAATTTTTACGACAAACAAACACATGTTTTAATATATTCATAACCGCGTTCATGTTTTACCGTCATGCTTTTAAAAAAACACTAAATTTTGCGATCTATAATCCATAATCATAACTCCTGTACAGCAGTCCCAGAACATTCTGACACTGGATGACACTGGAATCCCCTGTCAGTAATGTCTAGTGTCTGGGAATGAGCTTTTACAGTGTCTGCTATAATGTTAATGTTGTTTTGGTGTGTTTACACAGATAAATATGGCCACTGTGTAAACACACAGTACAGTTACGATCTTATCGCCACATTAGATGGTTATGATAACATAATATACGCCTTCAGTGATTTCCTGAAGATAAATACCAAACAATAACACAACTGGAGTAACTCCAGCAGTCGTGATCGTCTGATCTCATATGAAGCAAGAGATGGCGATGACATATGATGACGTGTGCAGGTGTTGAAGTGCTGTCCCAATTCTTAGGGGGAAGTTTTGAAGCCCTTCACCTTAACCCTCGGTTATATTGCGAAAGTGGAAATAAGCAGACCGGGTGACATTATTGACATGTGCAGTGAATGAAAGGGTGCTGTCGAAGATGACCCCCAGACTCTTGACCTGAATGGAGGGGGTGATGACAGAATCATGTGTGGGAAAAGAACAGTTATGTGTTTGTTTAAAGTGGATCGTGTACCTATGAGGAGAAGTTCGGTTTTATTGTCATTTAATTTTAGGGAGTTTGAGATGAACCAGGATTTGATGTCTGAAAAGCAGTTAGTAAGGGATGAAGGTGGGAGTTTGAGGTTGGGTTTGGTGGATAGGTAGAGCTGGGTGTCATCTGCGTAGCAATGAAAATGGATTTGGTGTTTGCGGAAGATATAACCAAGTAGAAGAAAGTAGATGATAAACAGCAGGGAATCCATGACTGAACCCTAGGGCACACCGGTAGTGACAGGGACTGATGACGAGGTGAAAGACTTTAATTGAACGAACTGAGTGCGACCTGAGAGGTATGAATGAAACCAGCTATGAGGTGTGTTGCCAATGCCAATAGAAGCGAGCCTGTCCAGAAGAATGTTGTGTGAGATTGTGTCAAAAGCCGCACTCAGATCAAGCAGAAGAAGAATGGATAGTGAACCAGAGTCAGCTGCTAAGAGGAGGTCATTAGTGATTTTGAGGAGAGCTGTTTCGGTGCTATGAAGGGGGCGAAAACCAGATTGGAATTGTTCATATAAGTTATTGGAGGAAAGATGGATGTGAAGTTGAGCAGCAACAGTTTTTTCAAGAATTTGAAGATGAATGGAAGATTAGAAATAGGATGAAAGTTATTGAGATTATTGGGATCTAAACCAGGTTTCTTTAAAATTGGAGTAACAGCAGCAACTTTGAGAGAGGAAGGAACAATACCAGTGGTAAGAGAAGAGTTAATTATGTCAGTAATAAGAGGAGATAGGGAGGGAAGTATGGCCTTTGCAAGAGTAGTAGGTAGGGGGTCTAACCTGCAGGTAGAGGGTTTGGATTTAAGAATGAGACTAGAGATTTCAGTTACTGAGGGTAGAGAAAATCCAGAGGATGAATGAGAAGGGGTGAGTAAGACTTGGACAGGTGGGTTCAAAACAGAAGTGGACATAATTTGCTAATAATGTGTTTAATTTTGAAGCTAAGTTGTTACAGAAATCAACAGTATATAGGTTTGGAGGAAGTGAAACAGAGGGTTTTGTTATGTTGGTGAAGAGAGAGAAGAGGGCTTTAGAATTGCCTTCATGGGAACTGATTAAACTGGAATAGTATGTGGATTTAGCTACAGAAATACAGTCCTTATAATGAATAATGTGATTTGCATACATGTCCCTGTGTACAGTGAGATTGGTTTTCCTGTACAGTCTTTCAAGCTGACGACCTTTTGATTTTAATTGTCTAAGAGCAGGAGTGAACCAAGGTGCAGACAGATCCCTCAGGAGACCGTCCGCCACCTCACCAGGAGCATGCCAGGTATTGTAGGGAGGTTATACAGGCATGTGGAGGCTACACACACCACTGAGCCTGATTTTGACTAGTGTTAAGGATATTACATCACAGTTGGATCAGCCTTGTGTTTTTCCACTTCAATTTTGAGTGCGACTCCAAATCCAGACCTCCATGGGTTAATAAACTTGATTTCCATTGATGATATCATTGTTTTTTACGTAGTTGAATGTGCTGAGCACAAAATCACGAAGTATTTAAGAATATTTTGTTCATTCAGATCTAGGATGTGTTATTTTTGTGTTCCCTTTATTTTTCTGAGGAGTGTATAATAGGAAATAGCAATGTCCGCATACAATTACCTTACGGGGGGATACAGTACAGAATGATCAACTACACACACAGGTTTGTCTATGTTTCTTCTCTTCTTCTCTCTTTCTCTCCTCTTCTTCTTGTCTGAATCTCTGAGTGTCTTCAATCATCGCATTACTGTAGTGTCCTCCTCCATTCTGCTGTATCATTGAGTCAATCTTCTGCAGTAGATCCTCCACCTGCTCTCTGTTATCCTCATCTTCATTGTTGAACAGCTGATATCTGCCTCCACACTGCTGGACTAGAGATCTTAATCCACTGCTGTCCTCTATCAGCTTCTCTACTGACGCTCCCTTCAGCAGATCTCCATGAGTTAAGAGAATGATGGAGTATTTCAACACTTCTTCACCAAACATCTGCTCAATCATCTGAGGAATCTGTTCATCATGTTCAGTGAATCTCATGTTTACAGGAAACACAATGAGGAAAGCGTGAGGTCCAGGACTGGAGAAATACACACTTCTGCCAATCTCCATCATTAACTCTTCCTGCTTCATGTGAGTGTTGAAGAATGAAGGAGTGTCGACTACAGACACAGATCTGCCTGAAACTGTGGCATCTTTAACTGAACATTTACGGGTTACTGAATTCAAAATGAGTTCAGATCTGAACACTTTCTGTCTCAGGATTGTGTTTCCAGCTGCACTTTTACCAACACCATGTTTACCCAGAAGAACAATCCTGATGGAGGACAGTCTGTAGAAATAAGTGTTTGGTTCAACATTTAATGATCTAGTTTTCTTCAGTGGATTTGGCTCCAGGATTTCTGCTTCTATTGTATAAAAAGTAAAACATAGGTTAAATAACAATATGAACCTTCAGTCACTGCGAATAATATTCATTAAAAGGTAACTATGTAATATTATTATTATTATAAAGACTCACCTGTTGTGTCAACATAATTCTTCTGTATTTTTGTGAACAGTATTCTCACTTGTTCACTCGTCCCCTTCTTGTTGTTGAACAGATGGTATCTGTGCTCATATTTCTGCACGAGTGTCTTCAGTTCTTCAGTCTTCTCTATGAATTCCTGGATTGTCATGTCTTTTTTCTCTAGTTTGTCTCCTCTGGTGAACAGAATCCAGGTGTTTTTCTGGTTGTTTTCTCCCAGCATCTTCTCAATCTTCTCCACAGTTCTTCTCTCTTCTTCAGTGAATCTGTCAGCTTTGATGACCAGCAGAAACACACACAGACCTGATGAACATTTCTGGAGGACCTTCTCATTGATCATCTGCTCAATCTCTTCTTCACTTTTGTCTGTGTGTAATAATTCTGCTGTGTCGTAAACAGTGACTGGAAACCCATTTACTGTTCCAGATTCTACAGCAACATCTTGTGTGACTGAAGTATGACTTTTCTTTGAACTGAAAGCTTGTCGACCCAGGATTGTGTTGCCTGTTGAACTTTTTCCATCTCCTTTTTGTCCCAGCAGGACTAAATTTAGCACTAAAAATAAATGATATAAACAAAAAAAAAAAGAATTTGTTTATTCACAAAACAGTCATGGTAACTATTTGTTATTATACATGTTTTCTTTTCTAAGAAAGCAGTTTCAGGTCTTAAATACACAGATGACCTGATGAGGTTAATAAGGTGGGTTTTCACTTGGGAGACATAGAAATAATGTTAGGAGAGTTCACAAAATTGTGGGTTCGGTTTGTATAACGTTTCTGTGGTCACGATTTTTTGGTTTGATTTGGTTTACACTGTAAAAAAATCCCCTATTGCAATGCTTCCATTTAGGAATGCCATACATGCAATACAATACAATGCAATACAAAGTCTTATAATACAACCTTTACAGTATATATATATTCTGAAGGCCACATATTCTGATTTCAGTCTTAAAGGTTTAATTTAGTATTTTATTTTTATTTTTTATTGATGGCAATGACGACAGTGAGTTAAATTTGACTGCTGTCATTTCAGAAATTCTTCTACGAATGTGTATTTTCACATTAGTGAGAGAATATGCATCTTGCACTGGAATATTTAAACTAATATAACCTGAATAATGCTATAAGTTAGCAGCCTTAACTGTGAAAATGACACTGAACAAATACAGAGATAAACTATGATGGGACAGAATAGACTGTGGGCTATGACCAAAAGTAACAATCTGGAGGAACGTGAAGTGAATTGAAACAGTGTCAGTCCAGTTTTTAGTGTTGGAGTTTAGTTCAGTTCAGTGTGGTTTAATATTCACTACTGAGAGTCCAAACACTGAAGAGTAATCCATCGATGCGCAGCTCTACAGGTCCAGAACCATGTAAGCCAGTGGCGACAGCGACGAGTAACAAACTTCACCAATTGGCCAAAGTGAAGAATTAAAACACCTGGAGAGAAACCAGGCTCAGTTGGGCACGACCATTTCTCCTATGGCCAGACGTCATGTGCAAAGCTGCAGTCTAGGCGCTGGAGAAGCTGGAGAAGCTGGATGTCAGCGAGACTCGTCTATCCTTGAAGCGTGACAGGAATCAGTATCATGCTGTCCACTCCTCCATGCACCAAGCAGCTGCTCAGGATACAGCCTGGTCCAGGATTATGTAACCTTGGGATTGTCTTGTTGTGGGTCTTGGACAAGAGAACTAGATGATTACATTTTTTCTCCATGAACCATTCAATCCCTAGTAGGAACTAAGGTAGTTTATTTATCACATCCACAACAGATGGAAAAATATAAAATAATAAACATAATTTCCCTTTGTTTTATACAGCCAATTCAGTGGATGGGGATGATTGGGAGGCCATGATGGTTAAGGACCGAGAGGGAGTTTGGCCAGGACACCGGGGTTACACCCCTACTCTTTGCGAGAAGTGCCATGGGATTTTTAATGACCACAGAGAGTCAGGACCTTGGTCTAAGGTCTCATTCGAAATATGGTGCCTATTGACAGTACAGTGTCCCCTTCACTTTTACTGGGGCATTAGGACTCACACAGACCACAGGTTGAGCGCCCCCTGTTGGCCACAATAACACCACTTCCAACAGCAACCTAGTGTTCCCATGTGGTCTCCCACCCAGATACTGACCAGGCTCAGCCCTGCTTTGTTTCAGTGAGTAACCGCTCTTGGGCTGCAGGGTGATATGGCTGAGGTAAGTTCATTCAAATGGCCTCAAAACCACAGACCATTTGTAACCACACCAGCCCAGAACCTTCATATCCAGCATCTTCATTTTCAATCTTGGACCAGCCTCCCTGACAGTTGCTGTAACAACCGGTTTGCAAAACCAAAGAATTTTATGCACAAACTGTCAGAAACCATCTCAAGAATGCTCAGTTGCATGCTTGCCATACTTACTGGGGTCTCAACCTGACAGCAGTTAATCATTATCTTGATGAACTCAGTTTTTCAAGATAATCAGTTTATCCCTAACAAACTTAATTGTTCACACTCAATTGTATCTGGTAATTTGTAGAGATCATGAACCATCATCTCATGTTGCAGCATGATAATGCATGGCCTCATGTTGCAAGAATCCCTGAAAAGAAATTCCTGAAAAAGTGTTGCAGACATTCATCTGTGAACCTTGTTCACGAGTGTTGAGTCCCACACACTCTCGTTCTCTCTGAGGTGGAATTAATTGCCCTACAGGCAAATAAATGGGTGTTAACACGGACTGAGCAACTACAAACATACTTACTGACATCATTAGTCATACTTGGCTACCAGTACCACAGTGGGTCGTCCATCTGCTCACTTTTTGTCCATAACTTCTTACCAGCATGTGTTTCCTCTTGGTTCTGTTGGTTCTTGTTTCTAGTGATCCTTGGCCTATCTTTGCTTCGCAAGGACTAGACCTTTTTTGGATGCTGCTTTTGTACCAAGTCATAATTACAACCACCAGAGGCCAAACAAGCAACATCACCAGAATGATTGCTGACGCACCTATTGAGGAACCTGTCCTCTGGCCCCCTTAGAGCCTGTGGCAAAGTGCACCAGGGTTGTGAGGTGGAAGGCAGCGCATCCCATGCTGGCAGTGCTTGGGTTTTACACCTAGAGACAAAAAAAGCTGCTCTTTCTTGGGTACCATCGGCTGTGTGCAGCATATTGCATTTACCTGCAGGGGAATCTCCGGCCCTCCACCTAGGAAAGAAAGTTCCTCTGTGCAAACAGTCAGCCAGTGTGAAGCTTGTGCATCAGCCTGGGGAAGAACTGCCCTTTTGCATCCCAGCCAGGACTTATGGTGGTACCGTGATGCAGGTCAGAAGTGGCATGGCCTGTGGCGGTGTGGTCTCTGGCCATGATAGACAGACATCCCACACACCTTGGACTGGGATCTCAGCTCACCAGGTGATGGCACCTACCATCTGGGGAAAAGCATCATATCCACTGGCTGCCTCGCCAATGAGGGAGGTGAAGGTGGTAGAACACGAGAATCAGACAGAGAAAAGCACCATCCATACCTGCATGTGCTCACTGTGTGTTCCCAAGAAGAAGTGGATGGGGGCTGCGAAAATTTTCCTCTCATATCAAACCCGTGTCACACCCCTTTAGTCAGGACTGGGGAAAAAGCCATCTCCAGCCCTACCACTGAAGTAGCCAAAAAATGCATAGCCATCATGTGATATTACCCGGAGGGTGGTAGTGGGCCTGGTCTGTCATCTGGACATGACAGCTCGTGTAGCGAAGCCCACCTGATAGCAGAGGCTAGCTCGATTACTGTATGTATAGCAGTGAACCAGGTGTGTCTGTTAGAACACAACAGAGGGAGGGATGAAATCCAACACATTTATTGTGGCAAGTATGAACATCAGAGAGAAGAGCCGACTGTGAATATTAGCAGATGTACCCGGATATGTCCAATTGTTTTAGGCGCACAGGTTCAGAGAATGATGAATTATAGAGCACTATTACAGTAGCACTCAGACATGATGTTGAGGCCCAGTTTTGAGATTGGTTTGCAGTCTGTGTGTAAAGACAGTGGTCCAAAGAGCCTTCAGAGTGCTATGAGCATATCACTTGGCCATAGACGAACATAAAAGCCCATTCCTCACAATGTTGCACTTGCTTAGTGGTTAATTTGTGATGTCCACTTTAGATGAGTGTGTAGCCGATGAGTTGTGCTTATAAAGATTATGGTTTCTCTGTAACAGACAAATAAGAACACTCTCGCATCTGCAATCAGTAATCATTAGCATATACATTTTAGGCTCTTCCCTCACAATATGAACATGATTAGATGCAATCACAAACTAACATCCACATTTACTAACAAAACATTATGCGCTCTGCAATGGCTGATGCTACACCAGTTCTTTCTGTATTCAGTAGCGCCTATTTTGATTTCGATATGTGCTGCGATTTTAGAATAAAAGTCTCTGAAATTCACCATTATTCAATGACCTCTTGCACAGCTCGCCCTCTAATGCCGCGATGGGCTTCTGATCTTCAGTGTCATCATGCAAAAGCACAGGCATTCCGGGGGATGTAGTTCCACAATTGCTGGAAGCTTGGATAATGCATGCTATTGAGGACTGGGGGTCTTGGGGCACGAAGGTGATGGATAAGCACTCACTGTGATATTCAGATCTGCCCCATGTGCTCACCGGAACAAAAGGGGTGGCCTGTGCTTTGCAAGCCACGGCCTCAGCTGCACAACAGACATGCCCTCGCATGCCCCCCAGACCTGTTATGCAGTACCCGTGCCCATCATCCAGAGATAGGAACCACTGCATCCAGAAATGCATGGTCGGCGCAGCGTCTTGAAAAACATGTGTTGCCTGAGCACATTGCTTTCTCAGGGCTGCTCAGGGACAGGAGAATCACCCAGCTTGACCACTGCTGTCTGCGTCATCCCCCACACTGGATACATGAAGCTTGAGCTGTCTGGATTCAGCTGAGCAAATGTTGTCTCTTTAGTAGCGTGAGACTTCTGAAGTGAAAAGTCTGAAGCACTCTTGAGCACATGCTGGTTATATACTCATTATGATTATTTGCCAGCAACTGGAGGAGCTGCGCTCTTCCAACTAATAGGCAGTGATTGGTCATCTAGTGATCTTGCAATAGAGTATCTTCTAGACATGTCAGAGTTCCTGAACTGATGGGGAACAACGGATCCTATCAATGTCATAATGTATAATGCCCATAAAAATGTAGCCTAGTTGACAGCAAACATTAAGTATTTATTGAGATGGTGTGGTCTGTCATATATACAGTGGGTACTGAAAGTATTCAGACCCCTTAAATTTTACACTCTTGGTTATATTGCAGCCATTTGCAAAAATCATTAAAGTGCATTTGTTTCCTCATTAATGTACACACAGCACCCCATTTAAACAAAAGAACAGAATTGTTGGCATTTTTGTAGATTTATTAAACAAGAAAAGGGCGCCACGGTGGCGTAGTGCGTAGCACGTTCGCCTCACAGCAAGAAGGTCGCTGGTTCGATCCCCGGCTAGGCCAGTTGGCATTTCTGTGTGGAGTTTGCATGTTCTCCCCGTGGTTGCGTGGGTTTCCTCCGGGTGCTCCGGTTTCCCCCACAGTCCAAAGACATGCGGTACAGGTGAATTGGGTAAGCTAAATTGTCCATAGTGTATGTGTGTGAATGAGAATGTATGAATGTGTTTCCCAGAGATGGGTTGTGGCTGGAAGGGCATCCGCTGCGTAAAACAAATGCTGGATAAGTTGGTGGTTCAATCCGCTGTGGCGACCCCAGATTAATAAAGGGACTAAGCCGAAAAGAAAATGAATGAATGAATTAAACAAGAAAAACTGAAATATCACATGGTCATAAGAATTCAGACCCTTTGCTGTGACACTGCTGTGACTATATTTATGATCATAAGAAATGGACAGAACCCGAGATGGTTCTACACCTTCATTTGAGTTCAGCTGTGTTTGATTACACGGTTTGGACTTGATTAGGAAAGCCACGCACCTGTCTATATGAGACCTCACAGCTCACAATGCATGTCAGACCAAATGAGAATCATGAGGTCAAAGGAACTGCCTGAAGAACTCTGAGACAGAATTGCAGCAAGGCACAGATCTGGCCAAGGGTACACAAACATTTCTGCTGCGCTGAAGGTTCTTAAGAGCACAGTGGCCTCCATAATCCTTAAGTGGAACATGTTTGGGATGACCAGAACCCTTCCTAAAGTTGTCTGCCTGACCAAATTGAGCTATCAGGGAGAAGAGCCTTGGTGAGAGAGGTAAAGAAGAACCCAAAGATCATAGTGGCTGAGCTCCAGAGATGGGAGAAAGCTGTAGAAAGTCCACCATCACTGCAGTCCTCCACCAGTCTGGGCTTAATGGCAGAGCGGCCCGACAGAAGTCTCTTCTCAGTGGAGTTTGCTAAAAAAAAAACACCTGAAAGACTGATGGTGAGAAATAAGATTCTCTGGTCTGATGAGACCAAGATAGAACTTTAATTCTAAGCTGTACATATGGAGAAAACCTGGCCAATCACCTGTCCAATACAGTCCCAACAGTAAAGCATGCTGGTGGCAGCATCATACTGTGGGGGTGTTCTTCAGCTGCAGGAACAGGACGACTGGTTAGAATAAAAGGAAAGATGAATGTGGCCAAGTACAGGGATATCCTGGAGGAAACCCTTCTACAGAGTGCTCAGGACCTCAGACTGAGCCGAAGGTTTACCTTCCAACAAGACAATGACCTTATGTACACAGCTAAAATAATGAAGGAGTGGCTTCACAACAACTCTGTGACTGTTCTTGAATGGCCCAGCCAGAGCCCTGATTTAAACCCAATTGAGTATCTCTGAAGAGACCTAAAAATGGCTGTCCACCAACGTTTACCATACAACTTGACAGAACAGGATTTCATTTAAGAATTCAAAGTTCAAAATTTAATAAATAAAACTAATGTTAAGGGCATCGCGGTGGCGCAGTGGGTAGCACGATCGCCTCACAGCAAGAAGGTTGCTGGTTCGAGTCTCGGCTGGGTCAGTTGGCGTTACTGTGTGGAGTTTGCATGTTCTCCCCGTGTTGGTGCGGGTTTCCTCCGGGTGCTCCGGTTTCCCCCACAGTCCAAACCCATGCGCTATAGGGGAATTGAATAAGCTAAATTGGCCATAGTGCAGGGGTGCTCAACCCTGTTCCTGGAGAGCCACCCTCCTGCAGATTTCAGTTGCAACCCTGATCAAACACACCTGAACCAATTAATTAGGACCTGAACAGCACTTGATAATTACAGGCAGGTGTGTTTGATATGGGTTGCAACTGAAATCTGCAGGAGGGTGGCTCTCCAGGAACAGGGTTGAGCACCCCTGCTGTAGTGTATGAGTGTGTATGGACGTTTCTAATGTTAAGAAAACAGAGAAGTGTATAATATTAGAATAAATGGTTAATCTTTAAAAGAAATCCAATAACTGAAGGTTATTTATATTAATATTTGGGACGGTTTCATGTATGGTCAAAACTTAACTTTTCATTCTAGGGTTATTTTCTGAAGTAATGAGCATATAAAGCTAGCATATAAATTATATTGACTCACCTACACTGTAAAAAAAAAAAAAAGTAATTTTATGGGTTATTTCCGGCAGCTAAGCAGGGTAAGATATGTATATATTATATAGATATATATTATGTAGAGAACAATTCAGAGCACAATTGAACTTATTGAATCAATGCACACTATATGGCACCTTTAAATGAGCAAAGCTTTACAGATATTTTTCTGCATGGACAAGAAAAGTGCACACTATTGATAATTATACTTTACTTACTGGTCGTGTAATCACCAACTGGACTTCGTTGTTTTTTTAAAAGCTCAGACTTCAGTTTTTCTTGTTCTTTCTTCATCTGTTCTTCTTTTTTCAGACTTTCTTCTTGATTATGATCAATCTGTTTAAGCAGTTCATTCTTCTTTTGCTCTTGCTCTTCAATCAATATTTTATATTGTTCTTCTCTCTCTCTGAACTCCTCTTCTTTTCTTTCTTCCTTATTATTAATTATCCTCATCATTGTCTCTTTCTCTTCTTTGTGGTTCTTCATCAGTTCTTCTCGTTCTCTGTTCATTTCATCCATAATCATCTTCATTCTGTCTTTCTCTTCTTCTAGTCTCTTCATCTCTTCTTCTGTTTCTCTGACTCTGTCCATCAGGATCTTCATCTGCTGTTCTTGTTTTTCTCTCTCCATCTCTCTGAACATCTTACATGAGTAGAAGCTTCCTCCGTTTGCCTTCACCATGTTGTCTATCTTCTCCAGTAGATCAGACACTTGTGTTCGGTCTTCAGGCTGATTATTGTTGAACACATGATATCTGTTTCCACAGGTTTCAATCAGGTTCATCAGAGGAGATCCAGGTTTACCCAGAAACTCTTCAATGGATTTGTTTCCCAGAGAGTCTCCTTTGGTGAAGAGCACCATGGTGAACATTAGAGAGTTTTCCCCAAACGTCTCCTGGATGATCTTCACTGATGTTTCCTCCTCTTTGGTGAATCGTCCCAGTGGAATCAGCAGGAGAAACACATGTGGTCCAGGCAGAGTCATGGAGATGCAGTGTCTGATTTCTCTCTGGATCTCCTCTTCAGTCAGTTCAGTATCAAACACTCCTGGAGTGTCGATCACAGTAACCTGTCGACCGTTGATTTCACATGTTTCTCTCTGACTCTCTTTAGTCACTGGTTGGTGAGACGTTTCTGCTGTAAAAGCCTTTCTTCCTAAGATTGTGTTTCCTGATGTACTTTTACCAACTCCGGTTTTTCCCAGCAGAACGATCCTCACTTCATCATCTGTGTTTACTCTAAAGTCTGAAATATTAAAATATTTGAAAAGTATTAAAATAGAGTTAGAATTGATTTGATATTTGATAATGAATTTGAACGTTCTAATAATCATCTCCCTGTGATTGGAATCCATCCAAGGTGTGTAGGTTTTTGTTTTTCATCTCTCAATGTTAGACCTTACACTGCTGTGTCCAAGGGCACCTACGCCCTGCAGGCTATGGCCACTTACCAAGCCTACCAGACCGAGGCCCTAAGATAGCTGTATAGAGATGGCTTTTTCCAAGGGCTAATGCAAGATTTCCAAACAGCTAGGTAGCCACAGGGTCCTGGGTAGGATGATGGCCACACTAAAGGCCCAAGAGCACCATCACTTGAAATAATAAAGGATGCCTATATACCAAGTTTTAAGATGGATTTACCCAGGATTTCTCAGCAGTAAAGGAGCAGTCATGTACCATGGTCCACCTCATCTGTGGACTCAGAAGGCAGCCAAAACATCTATGGCTGGCATTCCAGTTGCTGCCTGCTGAGGGCAACCCCCTGTGGCTTCAATCCCTGCTCCACCTCCATTAGCTGAGACCCCTTAACACTGGCCACATCATGCCAACCATAGGTTTTACGTCAACTTATATAGCCCCCATTGCCTTTTCCTGGTCAGGACCAGTATATGCCACACCATCAAAAAAATAGCAGTTTACCCAACCTTATTATTTACCACTGCAGACGCAGCCACTGAGCAACACATTGCTTCCTCAGCTGCAAACTCACAGTCAGAAATTTGCTAGCTTCTCTGTGAGAATCTGGTTGTCACGTGGGAGCAACACCACTCTCACTCCCCCTTCTTTAGAATGCATTAGCATGGCTACCACTTTCCAACCCAATTTCATTTGCACATTCTAACAATCTGACATGGCTCTGCGATTCAGTTCACAAAAAATAAAGAAGAAATGAATTTTTTGGTAGTACTGTTGTGGAAGCAGAAAGTGGTATGGTATGGTTTGCTATTTTGTACAGGTGAGCAATATTCAAACTGAACAGAAAAAACACGGTATGCCCCGTATGGTACAAACTGCGATACTCTCATAGCAAACCAATGTCCCCACTCCATAGCTCCATTTAGGACGCCATTTTATGCCCCCTCAGAAAACTAAACACAATTGAACCAAACCTTACTGTGGGCCAAATACCATAAACTGAGCCAAACCGTGGCATTGGTGTATCGTTACACCCCTACTTTTTGTATTGCATTGACGGTGAAAACTGACATAGATGCATGCCATTTTGTACTGTACTAAAGCATACCCTCAGTGGAAAAGGCCATAAATTCCTGTCTCTAAACACAGCACCCCTGGTTGCATTGGCTTTGTTCAAGACTGAAGGAGATCTGAGGCTATAGTTTGTGCCTGGTAGGTCTCACATTATCCGGAGACACTCCACCAACCTATGTGCCCAGTTTAATCACAACTCTGATTCGGGACCAGATGGTGAACATGCAAGCATTGCCCCAGAAGAAAGTAGACCCCGCTCTTTGTCCTCTTTGAATTTAGGCACAGGTATAAATTGTTGAATAAAACGCGGTAGTGGTCGGTAACTCTGGTGTAATTTGAATGGGAGCGAGTGGGTTAACAATATAGCAAATAGTCCTGGCATTATTTCAGAACAGCATATCTGTGATTTCCTCATTCTTATTGAGCACCAATACCGCCTGTTCTCATGACTGTTACACATGATGAACGCATAACCAGAGCAGACAGTCTGTGTCAATAAATCTGCATCTGCAACAGTCCTCAGAGCGGGCTTTACCAACATGGGAGAGCAAAGCGAAGATGTGCTGTCCTTCAGCTTGCATTAGAAAACAGTTTACTGTTAGGAAACCCACATCAGGCAAGTCTGATGTATGGGAGTCTATTTTTACCGTAAAAAAATGACTCTTTGCGTGATGTGATAATACCCCAAAGTTTTACCCTTTAGCAGTCACAAGACTGAGACACAAAGTGGCAAAGAAAAACTAACATTTAGCCTACAATGCTTGCACAACCTGCACTTTTATCTGTTATCTCTCTCTTTTGGTGGTGCCCATTTTAAACCTGAGGTTTTGGAAAACAGAGTTAAATTTAATGGGAACGGTCGGGTTGGTAGGCAATTATTCCAAGCAGGCAGAGGATAAACAAAGGCTGAATATACAACAGGAGCGGGTGTGGAATAAAACCTGGCGGGAGCGGGACTAAAGTTAGTTTGAATGAATATGTGAGTGTATGTCAATCCGAATATATGTCCGAATATAAGGATTGTATTGTCAATCCTTGTATTCGGATTTGGTGCCTGTATATGAAATACCCAATTCAGGTAATTCAGTAAGTGTTTCTATCTACAGAATGTTTTAGTCCATATGTAGCATTTCCCTGATAGGGTTTTTTTTTTTTTGGTAACACTTTATTTCTATTGTCCATTTGAGTAATAGTAGACTGTCAGCTTAATATCTGTAGATACTGACATTCAACAGACAATTAACTGACTATAAGAAACTTTGCAAGTACATGTCAACTTACACTAACACTAACCCCAACCTAACTTATGATCTAATGAGTTAGTTGACATGTAGATGCAATGTAACAAACGGACCATCAAAATAATGTGTGACCTTTTTTTGCCACAAACATCTTTCAGGATTGTGGTCTCTTCATCTATACCCTTTTGGACTGGAACACTTTCCCAACGTACTGACGTACTGATTGAAGGTTTCTAGCTAACTCATTAGGTCTACCTGCGCTAATCCATTTACCATTTGGTAAATCTGGGACTCAGGGAAGCTTATGTGTAACCAAGATCTAAATGCCATTGATAAGTGTTTTTTCTGCTCGTAATACTGTCTAAGCTAACACCTAGTTGGCACTATGGCACTTTCCATAGGGTCCACTGTCTTATTGGCCACCAAATTTATGCAGAGAGGCCAACTGAGAGAAAATGTCTAACCCTCAAAGGAAGGAAGAGTGATATTACATCTCTAGGATCCTAACACTGAACTACCAGTTGAATTCTAGCCATGAGCTTACTCCTCAGTGATAGTCTCATGCGTGAGCCGCTTAGTCACTCAGATATACATGTAAACAGGTGTTTATAAACATACATATGGCTTCATATGCAGATTTACTCTTTGAGAGAAAGTGGATTATATCTAGAACCAAGAAGTTCTGTTATTTCAAAAAATGTATATAACACAACTATAGTTGTTTATAAATATAGTTTTAACTTTGTGACTGAAGCTGATTTTATTCTCATTACCTTGTGTCAGCACTGGTGTCTCCAGTAAATTACTTTTCTTTATTTTCATCTCTTCGTTTTTCTTCAGTTTTTCTATCTGCGCCTCCAGAAATGTCTCTGTGGAGTAAACACCTCCTCTGTTCTCCTCCAGCATCTCCTCAATGTTCTCCATCAGTGTGGACACTTGTGTTTCAGGACTGAAGTGATGATGTCTTCCTCCAAAACTCTGAATGGCAGCCTGTGTTTCTTCACTGAGTTCTGCTGTCTGATGCTCTGAGTTCTGCATGATGAGGATCATGATGTGTTTGTTGATTCTGGAGCTGAAGATCTTCTGGATCTCCTCCATTTCTGCTTTATCTTCATCAGTCAGTGGAGCGTCAGGAATAATGAGGAGGAAAGCATGAACTCCAGGATGACAGCGAGACACACAGCGGAGAGTCTGACGCATCACTTCCTCCTCTGAGAGCCCAGTGTTGAACAGAGCTGGAAGCTCCAGCACATTGATCACGTCTGTCCTCACACTCTCTGATCTTCTGTGTGTGTGTTGCAGGATCAGCTCTGAGATGGAGGATTTGAGTGAGCCGTCGCTCCCACACACCAACACATTCAGCCTCTCACAGTCTGAAAGAGAAGAAGAAGATGAAACACCCTTCATACAGCAGCAGAAACATCAGAGATGGTCTCACTCACGTGTCTGTGTGTCCCGTTTCTCCACGGTGGAGCACTGTGAGTCTCCAGATGGAGCTGCAGGAATCAGGTGTCGTCCCTCATTGCTCTGCTCGATGTCCTCAAAGGCCTGCAGAAGATGATCAGCAGAGCTGCTTGTCTGAAGACTGAAGTGTCTGTTTGAGCACTTCTGGATGATCTCCTGCAGGATCTGATTGGGTTCAGTGGGCTCTTGTGTGCTGAGCACCAGGGTGTGTTGAAGAAGGCGCTCAGAGAAAGAGTCCTGCAGCTTCTCCACACGCTCTTGATCTTCTGCTGAACACTGCTGATGTTGGAGGAGCAGAAGCACCACATGAGGTCCTGGATCAGACAGACTCACACACTCTCTGACCGTCTGTGTGATCTGATCATCTGAGATGTTTGTGCGGAGCAGCTGAGGACTGTTGATGAGCGTCACGTGTCTGTCCTTCAGTCTTCCTCCGACTCTCTCCACAACATCTGGAGGAGCTTCACTGTCTAATGCTGATCGACCCAAGATCAAGTTCCCCACACGGCTGTTTTCAGACACGCTTTTACCCAGAAGAACAATCCTCAGATCTCTCACTGAAACACAGCAACACACATTATATTGCGACTTAACATGACGAAAAGACTAAATTTCAGAACTAGAATTCTTATTGAGACATGTTGGTTGTTTTGGAGTCAAACACTCATCCTTAAGTGACTCTTGCAGACTCATGTGGACTTTTTAGAGTCTACAAGTGTCTATTATATGTGTTTTAGGGGGGTAGTTTTAAAATGGAGATGGTTAAACAAGTCATGCAAATGTCACGCTCAAATCTAATTGCCAAATCTAACAGTAACATGAAAACCCAAGTAAATAACTTTTGAGAGTGGCAGGAAACATTAGAGAAATTGAGACACTTGGTTCGCTACAAGACATCGAGTTGTGCATAATTCAACAATATTTGATCTGTTTCTTCACATGTGTTGTTTTTGGAGTATGAGCTGATGGATTCTGGCAGAAAATACAGGGTCCCGTTATGCAAGGATAAAAGATTCAATGAGCAATTGTGGTAGAATTACATTAAAAGAATAAGATAACTGCATTGGTTAGCATAACAGAGAGCAGTGGGTGCACATTGTATTTTTTAATGGAACCGTGTTTATATTAGAATGTATTTTAGGATTAGGATTTCAATGTATGTTATATGTTGTCTTGGGGGTGTGTATGTACAGCAGAACTTTTTTCTAAAACAAATCTCTAGTAAGGGAGACAATAAATTTCACCCTGACCTTAAACGAGATTTTTCGGACAGAATGGATCCACAAGACAATATTACAAGAGTAATACGTGAACCTGTAAAAACTCCAAGGTTTTGACTAATGTAAGGGCTTTTTACCCCAACAATGACATGTGAAGTTTAACAGGACAGGAGAAGCAGGAGAATAAATGTCAGTACAAAAATGGGAAAACAAAGTAAGGAGTAACTCCAATATTTTCTTGAGAATTAAAAAGTAAATGCACCACTTCACTAAGATTTAAACATCAATCAACATCACCAACAGAAACACAGTCTTGTTTATAATTGACTAAACACAGTTTTCAACTTAGTCATCATAATTGATAAAGACTTACTAAATGGTGGCTCTAGTTCTTTGCTGCTACTTCTCTTGTGAGCAGAACCGTGAACAATGGCTGTAAGACATTAAATTGAGAACATGTCAGGAAAGATCAGCATTGGAGTGTTACAATATAACAGGTAGTAACTTAAACCAAATAATGTATAATTCAGACATCTTTATTAAACACCCATCAGGCTGGTCATCAGCATTAACAGCTCTTCATTTAGTTTTTATCTTCAGGAAAGATGTTCTATCAGATGAACTCTGACCTCTGCTCTCTCTGCTGGCCATGCTAATCTTCTCTTCATCAGCTGATCATCATCTCTGTTCATGTCTGATATTACTGATCCTCATGTTATTATGCTGCTCATGTTGCTTCTCTTTCTTCAGTTCATCATCTTCCTCCTCCTGGTGTTTGTCTCTTCATCCTCCTGTCAGAGACCACAGTTTGAATACAAATTGGCTTCCTCAGTGATTAATAAGTGCACAAATGCTTCAGTGTTGGTGTTTTTAAGCACAGATTTAGCCTGAACATGTGCTATTATACTTTATATCTATTATTTAGTGATTTAATCAAACACTGTTTTATTCAAACGGTTCATGTCGCTGAAAATAAACACAGCAACGCTCCAGTTCAACAATCACAAAGCTTTTACCTTTAAAACAGAATAAACATTCAGATATACGAAATTAACCATTTTGTTTTGGGTTCTCAGACGAATATGAAAGTGAAACCAACAGTTTCTGTATGCTGTACAACTACAAACTGAATATAAAGAATATTATAATACGTTTATATATATTACATATATATTTGCGGATGTTTTCCCACTGAAATTGTATTTAAAATAAACGTGATACCTGCATGTTGAAGTTTGTCTGTTCTTTCAAACCAGGAAGAAAGAAATCTGCGTGTGGGCGGGCGGCGTTTGTGACGTCAAACTTCAGCAAAGATCAGCGTCTGGGCAGTCCTCAGTGTCTCTCACAGCTCCCTCTGCTGCTAGAAATAACCACTGCAGGACCTGTTCATCTGCAGATTATCAGGCTTTATATGGGTGTGCTGTCTGACTGCTTTATACCTGCTGCTGCGGTAAACATCTGTTCCTCTTACCCTAATCATATCCGAGTTTACTTTCATTAATCTTGAGTATCATGTTATAACTGCTTTATAACTTTTCAACTAACACGAGACGGATTAGTCAGTGAAGATGAAACTGAGAGCTCATGTATTGGCATTTGGCAAGGATCACCGAACACAACGAAATAACCTTTGAGCTGTTGGTTTGAAACTAGGAATCATCTCCACCCATTACCTTTTGCTTTTTGGAATTTAAATAAATGAACCGATAAATGTCCTGCTTGACATGAATGTGTCGTTAATAACCCTATTCACCTTCAGTGTGGTGTATTTGAAGTGTTCTGGAGGTTTACCGTATGGTTTGGCTTGAAGCACATTGTAAATGTTGTTTATAGTCTAGTGATAGTCTCGCCCTCGACCACTGAAACCCTCCAGACCTTCATCTTCATAATATCCATAGTCATATAATTCACGAATGCAGATGAGGACGTCAAAGAACACTTATACACAGTGATGGACAGAGTACTGAAAACTCATACTCCAGTAAAAGTACCATTACTTGCCCAAAAATGTAAAGCAGTAGAGTAAAAGTGTCTGTAGTAAATATTACTCAACGTATGAGTAAACAGTAGAGCTTTTAGAAGTCCTCAAGAGTAGTGAGTAGTGAGTATTACACTGTAGAAAAGCTGATGGGTTTACAGAATGTTACGTTTACATAAACAACATGTGGTGTATTCTTCCTGTTTTCGTTCGTTCCTTCCAACCTTCCTTCAATTATTTGTTTGTTCTCGCCTTCCTACCTTCATTTGTTTGTTCCCTCCTTCCTTCGTTCATTCGTTTGTTCATATTTTTGTTCTCTCCTTCATTAGGTCCTTTTGTTCATTCATTTGTTTGTTCAGTCCTTCCTTGAATTCTTTCTTCATTCGTTTGGTCCTTCCTTCTTTCCTCCCTTCCTTTGTTCGCTCATTCTTTCTTTCATATTTTTGTTCCTCTATTAGGTCCTTTGTTCATTCGTTCGTTCCTTCTCTGAATCCTTCCCTCATTTATTTGGTTCTTTGATCCTTCCTTCCATTCCTTGTTCGGTCCTTCCTTTTATTTGGCCCTTCTTTCCATTCTTCATTCGTTCCATTAGTGATAGTTTAAGGCTGTTTGGTGATTTCAGTCCTCATACAGTCGACATCCATCATTTTCAGTCACATGCAGTCTATAAACAGTCTCTGGATCATTGCGTGTGCAGATTTTGAACATCTTCTTGGACATGTTTAATGTTTCCCAAAGGTTTGCTGCGTTTATAAAGCGCCCATGTCTTGAGGTTGTTCAGTATGATGTGATTTACTTTCTATGTGTGATTTAATTGGACAGGAATCACAGGACTGATCTTTCTACTGTAGACAATGACCATAGACAAGACAGAAATACAGTAGTGACTGCAGGATGAAGGACAGTAGTGGAGGAAAAGCACCGATACTGCACTAAACATGTGCTCAAGGGGAAGGAAAAGCCCACATTTATAAAACTACTCAGTAAAGTACAATTCCTGAGAAAAACTAGGCAAGGCAAGGCAAGGCAAGTTTATTTATATAGCACATTTCATACACAGTGGCAATTCAAAGTGCTTTACATAAACAGGAATAAAATTGAAGTATAAGAAAATAAAAACAAATAATAAAAAAAAAGATAAAAACAGATAAAAATGAGTTAAAACAAGTTATAAAAGAATGAAAAGAAAAGAAAGACACAATAGTGCGATCTGTGGGACGTAGCACAGTGCTCATTCAGTAAAGGCACAGCTAAACAGATGTGTTTTCAGTCTTGATTTGAATGTGCCTAATGTTGGAGCACATCTGATCATTTCTGGAAGCTGATTCCAGCAGCGAGGGGCGTAATAGCTGAAAGCAGATTCACCCTGCTTTGACTGAACTCTTGGAGTTTCTAGTTTATGTGATCCTAATGATCTGAGTGATCTGTTAGGCTTGTATTCAGTCAGCATATCTGTAATGTATTGAGCTCCTAGGCCATTTAGTGATTTATAGACAAGTAATAATACTTTAAAATCTATTCTGAATGTAACTGGGAGCCAGTGTAAAGACCTGAGGACAGGTGTGATGTGCTCTGATTTTCTGGTTCTGGTCAGAATCCTGGCCGCAGCGTTCTGGATGAGCTGCAACTGTCTGACTGTCTTTTTGGGAAGGCCAGTGAGGAGTCCATTACAGTAATCCACCCTGCTGCTGATGAAAGCATGAACAAGTTTTTCTAAGTCTTCACTGGAAACAAAGCATCTAATTCTTGCAATGTTTTTGAGATGATAGTATGCTGATTTAGTTACTGCTTTGACATGACTGTTGAAACTCAGATCTGACTCCAGAGTCACACCAAGATTCTTGACCTTATTTTTTGTTG
>CAIGQQ010027818.1:2881-18409 GCA_903798035.1 Danio albolineatus
CAGAAGCACCACCACAGATCAATTAATATAGTTGTGCTGCCATAGCAACTGTAGAAGCACCACAACAGATCAATTACTAGTTGCTGTGTTACCATGGCAACTGTAGAATCACCACCACAGATCAATTACTATAGCTGTTGAGTTACCATAGCAACTGTAGAATGACCACAACAGATCAATTATTATAGTTGTGTTACCATAGCAAATGTAGAAGCACCACTACAGATCAATTATTATAGTTGTGTTACCATAGCAACTGTAGAATCACCACAACAGATCAATTATTATAGTTTTGTTACCATAGCAAATGTAGAAGCACCACAACAGATCAATTATTATAGTTGTGTTACCATAGCAACTGTAGAATCACCACAACAGATAAGTTACTATAGTTGTGCTGCCATAGCAACTGTAGAAGCACCAAAACAGATCAATTATTATAGTTGTGTTACCATAGCAACTGCGGATTCCCCACAACAGATCAATTACTATAGTTGTGTTACCATAGCAACCGTAGAATCGCCACAACAGATCAATTGCTATAGCTGCTGTGTTTCCATAGCAACTGTAGAACCCCAAAAACAGATTAATTCAAGTACTTTACCATAATATGGTACAAACGTTGGTACAAAACACTTTGGAGGTAACTTTTCAAACTTGCTTGTTTTGACACTCTGAATTGTATTAACCCCATCTTGGGTCAAATACAGACTAACCCAACCATTGGGTTAAAAGACACCATTTATATTTAACTGAAAAAAATGAACCAAACATTGGATTTGTCAATATTTGACCCAAGCAGAGTTAAAACACTGCAGCACTTTTAGAGTGTACATCTCAGGTATTAATATTTACACTAAAAGCACCAATATTAGCCCCCACATGAAAAATACTACAGTAATTTAGAGGAAATACTAGTAATATTTACAAAGTCTTTGTTAATGAAAGCTGCAGCATACTATAGTATTAACTTTAGTGACCTGATATACTTTTATTAATTACTGTAGTACATTTATACCACGTTATACTAAAGTAAATGCATTAAACTGTGGCATATCAAGTCTGATTCAGCCTAAGGTTGTAGAAAACTACAGCAGTGGATCATCTGTTTATATTACTGTATTATTGTGTTTCGATAGTGACGGTAGAATCACCACAGCAGATCAATTCAAGTACTTTACTATGGTACAAACTCTTTACTATCAATGGCACAAGCGCTGTTACTTTAAAATGTACAATTTTTGTTGTCTTAACCCAATTTTGAGTCAAATATGCACAACCCAACCAATGGGTTTAAAGTTGTGATGAGGATGAAGCACTTGTGAGACACCGATCCCAACAAAATACCTCAAAGACTTGTAAAAGCAAGAGAAACCACCGTGGCTGTCTCAGCAAATGTGTTTTTCTCTCACATGTGAGTTTGTTAAGGTTTAGAGTCGTTGGTGTGATACTTTCAATATTTTCAAACGCAGCAGAGCATTAATGTTTTAACTTCACTCTTCATGCAACTCATTCCTGAACTGCTGCAATATGTAAACAAACAGAAAACACTGGCAGATTCTCAATCATCCAGTCTCTCTCTCTTTAGAGGAAAGTAATGTTTTTACTTCTTGGAGACGACGCTTGTGCTCTATAAGACATTAAATGTGTTTTGACTGTTGATTGAGCAACTCTTTTTAGGATGAGAGGAAAGGAGTGAGTTCTTTTGTGTTACGCAGACAATAAATATACAGTATTTGACATCTGCTTAACTTCACTCCCTCCTGTAAACACTGTGGCTTAATTTACAACATCCATAAATGTGAACGCCCTGCTAATTTGCACTTTTAATGATGACTTGCAGGGCCGGTTAATGGAAATGTTCCCGTTTTGTGGCCTTTTGAATTATTCAGCCATTGTAAAGCTCAGATTGATGTAACATCATTTAATAAAAACACTTTATTATGCGGACAACACAATAAACTTCAGAAAGTTTTCATTATGTGGCAGTGGAAAACACGATCGCATCTGGCACAGCCTCCTTACCAGCCCATAACACTCTTGGGTGAAAGAAATGACATGAAAAAGATTACTTGATGCAATAATTTGCACATGCAAATGTTAATAATCTTATATCAAGCACATGTAAGTTGTCAATATTAGGGTTGGGCGATATCAACCAATTTGGCGTCGTACGATGTCTAATGTGAAACATCGCGATGGACGATGGCATCGTCATTAACAGTAGGTGGCGGTGAATTTATTATTTATGAATAATAGCCCCGGTTCAAGGCAACTGTTCACAGTGTGAGTACGCCCTAAAATGCCATGTTATTAGACATTGTAGACGTATTAGTGTAAACAAGGTCTAAGTGTGTGTTTTTCGCAAGCGGGTTTGCTGGGGCAGGGATCAATATTCCACTCAGATCATTTATTACATGAAGTAAATGAAGTAGCAAAATTTTTACATTGTAAAAAATGCTCAGTTCCACACGATCGATTTATGTTTGGGACAATATTACGAAATTAATTTAATGAAAACTTGTGTGTTTTTACAAATTTAAGTGGATTGAACATAAAACAACCAAGTTGTCCCCCAAAAACTGGATAAATGTGTTGTTTCAGCTCATTTTAGACACACAGTTTGAACAATCAGAGCCCAGTTTTTTATATTTACACATTTAGTTCAAGCCAAGTCGAGCAAACAACAAACATGGTGCCACATAAATAAACATAAGCATAAATATAAACACAACACTGGGTGTTCGAGTTCTCTTATATTTGTCTCTAGGCATCCTTGACGTTTAATATTACAATTTAAAACCGATGGCTGCTAATTTATTAGATTTTACAACACTAAAGCATTTTGTTAACGCACTGCTCTTTGTTCGGTGAGCAAACGTTTATGTTGAATACAGTACGATCTATTTGTGTTTGGAACGACATTACGAATGAAAACTTGTATGTTTTTACAAATTTAAGTGGACTGAACATAAAACAACTAAGTTGTCACCCAAAAACTGGGCAAATGTGTTGTTTTAGCTCATTTTAGACATGCAGTTTGAACAAACGGAGCCCAGTTTTTTATATTTACACATTTAGTTCAAGCCAAGTGGAGCAAACAACAAACATGGTGCCACATAAATAAACATAAGCACAAATATAAACACAACACTGGGTGTTCGAGTTCTCTTATATTTGTCTCTAGGCATCCTTGACGTTTAATATTACAATTTAAAACCGATGCCTGCTAATTTATTAGATTTTACAACACTAAAGTCATTTTGTTAACGCACTGCTCTTCGTTCGGTGAGCAAACTTTATGTTGTTTGCAATACGATTGATTTGTGTTTGGGACGACATTACGAAATTAATTTATTGAAAACTTGTGAGTTTTTACAAATTTAAGTGGATTGAACATAACACAACTAAGTTGCCCCCCATAAACTCAAGTAATGTGTTGTTTCAGCTAATTTTAGACATGCAGTTTGAACAAACGGAGTAAATTTTTATTATATTTACACATTTAGTTTACTGTTTTTATAATTTACACAATAGTCAAGTTGAGCAAACAACAAACATGGTGCCACACAAATAAACATAGGCATAAATATAAACACAACACTGGGTGTTTGATATATTTGTCTCTAGGCATCCTTGACGTTTAATATTACAATTTAAAACCGATGCCTGCTAATTTATTAGATTTTACAACACTAAAGTCATTTTGTTAATGCACTGCTCTTCGTTCGGTGAGCAAACATTTATGTTGAATACAATCAAACACAAGTAGTGTTTTAAAAAAAAAAAAAAACAATGGAAGAAACTTCAGAGGAGAAACCTGCAGGAGTGTGTGCATCTGAAACAATCAGACTTGGGGGAAATGCATTTCTATTGACTGTCTCACACATGGGTTAACAAACGCTCGCGCTCCTCTTCAGAGCCTCTAAATGATCTAGCGATTGTCACGGCAGGTTGAGTTTAATATGCATCAGCGCAGAAAGCTTTCACAACACTGTCTGCGCCCTTAAAGCAATGCTTGATCATTCGACATCATGAGACAAATGACTCCGTTAACATGATCGGGCCACGCTTGAAATAAAACTGCAGCGCTGTTACTGACGCTCGCTCAGGCGCCAATGATCCAAAGCTCTTTTCTCCAGCGTGTGTTCCCTTTCTGCTCCTGCAATCACCTGTTTAATTGTGCCATTAATTAGGCTCTTGATGAAGCCGTTTTGGGTCGCAGCAAACGTTCGGTTTCATCAAACCGCTCTGAGGTTATGGGAACGATGACAGAGATGTGCTGCTTTTACTCTGCTGTATATGCTGAATGAAATATTAATACATTTTAAAACTGTGTGATATTCTGCACACTGTACAAGTGATTTGTAGACTTATACAAAAAGTGAGTGAACACTGCTTTTAAAGGGATTAGTTGACTTTAGCTTTTTAAAAGTGTGTAAACTCATTGGTTTTGAAGTGATTAGATTAATTTGGATTAAAAAGTGGGTAAACTTGTTGCTTTTAAAGCGATTATTTGACTATTTATTAAGTGTGTAAATGCATTGCTTTTAAAAGGAAGTTGACAGCATAAAAACTCGTTGCTTTCAAAGCGATTAGCTGACTTTGCATAATAAAAAGTGAGTTAAAACATTGCTTTTGAAGCGATTAGTTGACTGTATAAAAGTTGGTAAACTCATTGCTATCAATGCGGTCTGTTGACTTTGCATTAAAAAGTGAGTAAATGTGTTGCTATCAAAGCGATTAGTTGACTTTGCATAATAAAAAGTGAGTGAACACTGCTTGTGAAGCGATTAGTTGACTATGTAAAAGTTTGGGAACTCATAGCTATTAAAGTGATTCATAGGCTTTGCATTAAAAAGAAGTGAACACTGCTTTTGAAGCGATTAGCTTGCTGTTTTAAACATGTGTAAACTCAGTGCCTTTGAATTGATTAGACGACTTTGGATTAAAAAGTGGGTAAACTTGTTGCTTTTAAATCGATTAGCTGACTATATAAAAAGCTTTAAAGCGATTAGCTGACTATTTTTAAAAGTTCATAAACCCGTTGCTTTCAAAGTGATTAGGTGAATTTGGATTAAAAAGTGGCCAAACATGTTGCTTTTAAAGAGATTATCTGACTATATAAAAGTTTGGAAACTCTTTGCTATCAAAGCGATTACTTGACTGTAAATACAAAATGTTTACTCACTTTTTAATGCAAAGCGATTAGCTGACACTTTTTTACAAGTGTGTGAACTCGCTGTTTTCAAATCCGTTAGCTGAGTTTGGATTAAAAAGCGGGTAAACGTTCTGCTTTTACATCGATTGGTTGACTTAATTTTGTAAAAAGTGTGCAAACTCGTTGCTTACAAAACGATTAGTTGAGTTTACATACAAAGTGAGTCTTTACTCTCAAAGTGATTAGCTGAGTTTCTCCAGCGTTTGTTCTCTTTCTGCTCCTGCTATCCCGTGTTTAATTGTGCATTAATTCGTCTCTTGATGAAGCTGTTTGGGTCGCAGCGAATGCTCGATCCTGATGCTACAGATTCATCAAACCGCTCTGAGCTTATAGGATTGACGACAGGGCAGTGTTCACCAACAGAGCGCCAACAACAGATCAATTATTTCCATCATTTGCTTTGGCATCACCCGTCTACTACAGCTACATTTATATTTACAGTTATATTAACGTCTATATACTTTTTAACATATACATACATACATACATACACACTTTCATATGTATATATGTGTGTGTGTGTGTAACAGTAAATATAAAAATATGCAGCTGTTTACAGTTCCCTTCTGTAAAAATACACACATTATGTTAATGCATTCAGTTCCATCAGCATTATTGACTGGTGTACACATCAGCTGTACACATCTGCTTCACTAAATCAACAGCCTGAATGGACGAGGGTTTGCAAAGAGTTTCCTCAGAAGTGTGTCTGTGTTCCTCCAGCAAGCAGATCTAGTGAATATATTGAGCAGCACTGCAGTTTAAATAACTCGTTATGTAATGTAATTATGTTTGTAATGTTAATTAACCTCTGAGAACTATTGACAAATCCAGCTGTAACTGTATTCAGCATTTTAATTTGTTGACCTTGTCAGGTTTATCGAATATACACACTGAAACACTGCAAAAGCTGAGAAATGAGGCATGTAGAAGTTAAAATCTGCAGCTTTTAAGTTCATTCATATCGGTCATTCAGATGAGTACGCAGAAAATACTGTCCTGAAACAAACATGAGCTCCGCAAACCAGAACACATTATTATTATTATTATTAATGTTATTATTATTATTATTATTATTATTATTATAATTATTATTATCATTTCACCTACCCAAATAATGGCCAAAAACATTTGTGGTTACCAATATATCAGTCCTCACAGATTTTTTAACATATTTACCACATGTTTAAAAATCACTGTCAGGCTTCAGTATGGGGTTTAGAATTTATGTAGAATGTAGAATTTAAGATAATAAAATTACAATAAATAAGATCATTTTATTAAGATGAACTTTTTAAAATATAGATAAATTCATTCATTTTCCTTTGGCTTGGTCTCTTATTAATGAGGGGTCGCAACAGCGGAATGAACCGCCAACTATTCCAGCATGTGTTTTCGCCCACAGATAAATATCAACACTGAAATGATCCAACAGCTATAATATATTTTAAAATGATAAAAAAATATATTATTAACCAAATATTTAGAATAAAATGTGCAATTAAAGTGATTATAATAAATAATAAAAACTGATTTCAATAAATGTGCATCACGGTGGCTCAGTGGTTGGCAGAAAGAAGGTCTCTGGTTCGAGTCTCGGCTGGGTCAGTTGTTGTTTCTGAGTCTGCATGTTCTCCCCGTGTTGGTGTGGGTTTCCTCCGGGTGCTCCGGTTTCCCCCACAGTCCAAACACATGCACTATAGGGGAACTGATGAACTAAACTAGCCGTAGTGTATGAGTGAGTGTGTATGGGTGTTTCCCAGTACTGGGTTGCAGCTGGAAGGGCATATATAAAACAAATACTTGAATTAGGGATGCAACGGTTCTCGGTAAATAACCCTGTGATCAGCGGTTCAGAATATGCATTATTAATACTAGTTTGGTGACAGAAACAACTGCAGCAAAGCAAAGAAGTTTGTGCTGCTGATTACCTTTCACCTCCGTTATCCCATCCGTATTGTTACAGAAGACTCAGACACTAGTGTGTGTGTGTGTGTGTCTGTGCTGCTTTTAAAGTCCATGTAATCAGTTCTGAACAGCATCAGCTGTGTGCATGACTGGAATATGTAGTCCACGTAATGGCGGATTTGTAGTCCGTTAGCGATCTGCAGCCACTAGATCGCTGATAATCATAACAGTTGACCTATGATTAATAAACACTCTACAGCAAGGGTGCCCAAACTTTATCTTATAAAGGGCCAATAACCAAACTGGATTCAGGGCTGTGGGCTGAATTTGAATATACCAAACCGTACCATTCGTTTCCCATGTGTAATTTTCTAATTTATTACCTAATATTTAAAAATAACTAGAAAACGCTGCTTTAAAACGTATTTTTTAATAATGCAGTGTCATTTTTAATGTTTTTTAATCAACTTATTATAATAAAAACATAAACAATCCCATTTATTACACAATGGAGATCGATGCTGGATACACTAGTCGAGCTGCTCCTGCCTTTGCCTTGATTTGCTTGCTGGTGTCCTGCGCATTGTCCTCTCTGTCGAGTGGCAGTATTTACATTCTTAAAGTCTGATTCATTTGCAACATTTAATTCTATTTGGCTTTTTTTCAGCTCCTCAATTAAACAAAGAAACAAGTTAACCATGTTTTTTCAGATGATGAATGGTCAAACGTTCTTCGTCGTGTACATACTACTTCTATCTGTGCTCGCCATTCACTGATACAGTTTAAACTATTACGCAGAATTTATTGGACAAAAGTTAAACCCAGAAATCGATCCCATTTGTGACAGATGCTCAAGCTCCAGCTACCCTCTACCATACATTTTGGCTCTGTCCAGAGTTAACCTCTTTTTGGACTTCAATCTTTAAATCAATTTCTGATATTTTTCTTCTAAAAACTGAACCGTGTCCTTTAGTGGCACTGTTTGGACTCAATCCTACAAATGTTTCGCTGTCATCTTTGCAGTCAAATGTATTGGCCTTTTGCTTAATAATTGCTAAAAGAATTATATTATTAAACTGGAAAAACCCTTCTCCTCCCAACTACTTTCATTGGATGTATGACCTGTTGCAGTTTATTCAAATAGAAAAAATTAGATATACAATTAATGGCAAAACAGAGGATTTCTATACAGCTTGGCGACCTTTTTTTGTCGTATTTTAGAAACAAGTTTACGTTAAATTGGAAATGACGATCTCTGTCAAAGGCATAACCAACTCCCTATCATTTTCCCTCTCTTTTCAGATAGGATGGCCGGCCAAACCACAGGTGACCAGGGGCCAACTTTGGCCCGCAGGCCTTACTTTGCGCATCTCTGCTCTACAGGTATTGTTAATTACTAGTTCATGTCAGTAAATAACCACTGAAGCCTTATTGTAAAGTGTGACTAGTTAGTAAACTCATATCTGTGCATCTAAAAGACAGAAGCTCTTCACTCTTCTGGATTCAGATGCTGCTCTCCGTCTTTCCATTCTCTAAAGAATTCAGAAGTTTTTCAGCGAGGAGCATAATAAGTTTTCCTCTTATACTAGTCTCCAAATCCCTGCATGTTTCTAATTGGTGCTTTGATTTTTGAGAGTGTAGGTTCAAAGCGCTGCTCTTTTCTCCCCCTTCAGCTTTAAAAAACAGCCAGATAAAAGTCCCCGAGCTGTCCTTTCAACATGTTATTTAGCCAGCCATTTATGGGAATAATTCTGACCATCATGAGACCTCATTAATCTTTGTCAGAGGGCTGGACGGGTCGTGAAGATGTCGCTTTAATGCGTGCTTCTTCATTTTTCTGCACATGCATTGAAGCATGTCTAAACTCCGGCTCCAGCATAACGTTTTAATTACGCACAGTTACTTGTCCGCTCCACATCTACAGGACAAACGTAAAGAATACGATGAGGACATCTGGCTAAATATCTGATGCGTACAGACAGAGTTGGGTGTAATTATTTACAAAGTGGAAAAAGTAAAGTAAGGGGGATTACTTACTAGTCATTTTCAGGTAATTTAATCACAGTTACTTTAATGTACTTGTTTAAATACTGAACATTAAAGTTCTGCATCAATCAGTTAAGAGAAGCAGAGCGATATATTAATCAAGCAGATTGAACATGCTTGAGAACAATCAGAAACTGATGTCAATATATAGTTTGCATTAAATATTGTGTCACTGCTGTTGATGTTTTGTGTTCTGATGCATGTAATGTTTATATTCTTAAAGTGTTACATCTTATAATGAAGCTGAAAAGTCCAGTTTGGCTCCGATTTAAAGAATTAAAGGAGTTTCTTTACTTTAAAAAATGACTCAAACTCAATATAACAATCAAAAAAGCAACTAATCTCCTCCTAAATGTGTGCATGTACTAAAGAACAAATCACTCCCTGAGAGGACTGAGGAATTGTTCAAGAACAACCCATCACTACAGATCCTCAGTCAACCTCAGACTGGTTTAAATATACAGGATTTCAGGAGTCAAGCGTGCAGCGATCCTCATCAGCCCTCATGGAAAAAGTCTGAGTGGATAATAATAAAGCTGCAATGTTTATATTGATGATGCACTTATTAATAAACCTATAACTATCTGAGACAGGCATGAATCAGTGACTTACTGCATGCACACGAGGGCTCCACAATATATTGTCACATCGCAAGATATGCAATGACGAGTCTGAGATATAGTTCACCAGGGGCCACAGAATTGTATTTAATTACTATATTAGTATGCAATATATACAATTTATGCACAAAAAAACTTTTCTTACTTTGAATTTTTGTTCAAATATCTACATTTTAAAGTGAAAACTACTTAATTACTTAATAATATTGACCTTAAAGGGCCACAAAACCCCCCAGTCTCAGCGTGGTGTTTTCACACCTCTAGTGTGGAAAAGCTCAGGAAAGTGGGCGTGTCCAGCTCTGTTTAGGTGGGCGTGTCAGGGGAGGGAAAGAGGGAAGGTTAAATGATTTCCATTTGTGCACGCGCTGACTTTCACACAAACACACAGACGCAGGGGAGAAAGACAGAGACTGTGTTTACATGGACGTCAGTCATCCAATTATTTGCCAAATTATTAATTTGTGGACTTTAACTGCAGTTTGGCACTTTCACTTTCATTTAGGAACATTTCCTGCGTGTCCCCCGTGACAAACCAGATTTTAAATGTGAGTAACTGCTGGAGGAGTGCAGATTTAATGGAGGATTTGAAACACACGGTGTATTTCAGGGAAATAAACCCTCCGCATTTCTCAGTCACTAGATGCTCTCGGTAGGCAGCGTCAGAAAGCCCTGTGTGTATACAATATTCTGTCACAAAATGCGGTGAAAATTCTACACGACAGTAATGGTTTGATTAAGATGTTCACACTTTACACAGATCTTTCAGTCTATAATACTGTAGTGATGTTAACCTGCTGTAAACTCAGCAACAGCTCTAATCGTCTGACTGAGGTCTGTCTGTAAACACTGAGAGAGTACTGCTGACCATACACACTTACTTCACCATCTGAATAAACACACACACACACCACTGATCGCCTACTGACCAATCAGCTGACAGGACGATGAACACCAACTGGAGCCGTGTGTTTAAAAGGAGACGAGCGGCAAATCCGGATTTCACCATTTCCAGATGCGGAGAGCTCTCGGGTGAAAATGTTTCTTACAAACGCATTTCTGTGGCGTGCGCTGTAATCCACCGTGAGTCCAGCTGCGCTCTCATAGTGGGGAAATTAAAGCAAAACTTTGTTGAAGCACATTTATAAACGCAACACTGAAGACCTGCGTCTCCAAACAATCCTTATTCCTCCACTAGTTTTGTCAACCTGGCGTCACTCTGCCGTCTAAACACTGTAACAGCTACATTCTTCGACGCTATCATGCATATTAATGAGGTAGTGCACGCTGATTGGGTTGAACAACGTCCTTCTCATGACTTAATGCCGCACACTCAGAGACGTCAGGATGTACTCGCCGGTACAGGCATCCACTTTCCACGCTGGAATACACACAAGGATCTCATCGGCTTGACACAGCCTCAAACATTTGTTTCAAACCAGAAGAACAAATTTGCTCGAAATAACGAAAAAACAACCAATTTTCACTTTTTAGTCAATTATATGTGTCCTAATAGTGTTTATAGCAGCGTGGGACACATATATGACTGTCAACAGCTCAACACATGTGTTCTGGTGTTTCATGGCCCTTTAAGATGAGTTTAAAACATGAAGAACTGCTTTTCTTTTAGCCGAAATAAAACAAATTAGACATTCTCCAGAATATTAAAATATTAGAGGAAATACTGTGAGAAATTCCTGAATCTGTTCAACAACATTTGGGAAATACTTGAAAAACAAATGATAAACTCACAGGAGGGCGAATAATTCAACTGTACACGTCCTGCTGAGAGATCACTAAGTGTACTGATGTGTTGTTGTTGTTGTAAACTGTTAAAGACGCTGATGAATGAATGATGCAAAGCCTGCTAAACATGGCACAGCACAAAACGTGATTGGTTGGTTAACCTGTCAGTCATATAACATAGTGGGCGGGGCGTGAGCATCAAATCGCCCATGCTTCCAGCTCTGGCAACACAACACTAAGCATAAGAGCGCTGCATCAGCAAACCACAGCAGCTCACTTAAAGGAATCTGTTTGATTAAGGTGGTCAGAAGCTCAATAACAGATCACACCATTTCACTCCTGGAAAATATTTCACTGCGACGGCTGCCAAGTGCAATAAATTCAAGTCCTCGGTCAGAGCTGTGGATTTAGTGCGGGCGCTGTGTCAATAAAGGCTCGCTGCGCTGTGGACTTTGTTTTTCTTGTGGTCACATGAGTGATATTTAGCCGTTAACTGCTATCGATTGTGAATATGTTTAAGGAGAGCGTTTTAGCTCGGAGATGACACACGCAATCTGATTGGCTACTTATACAGCGCTGGATATACAGAACAAATAAAATAAATAAATAAAAGTTGCATATTGTCTGATATTGCATCTGCACACTGCTTCTTTACTTAAAAGAGGGCGAGAAACAGGTTTTTAAAGCGATTCGTTGAGTTTTCTTAAATAAAAAAGAGTAAACATCTAACCTATGCAGTTTCAAACGCTAAAGGAGGGGTATTCATGTCAATCTGCATCATGTTATTATTATTATCAGCAGTATTATTGATTATCTGCATATTTATATCAGCTTAATAAACACTAGTGTAGATTTGTCCTATTGTGGGGTTTTGGAGACGTCTGCATCACCATATGGGGATAAAAACTGGACGTGTGTTTGGATATAACTCTGCTGTTTGACCACACTTCATTATTATTGTTCATTTATTCCTCTGCTGGAGATTAGAACTGAATTTAGAAATAGTTTTGATCAAATCTTTGCTCTTAACAAAGGAGATTAAATATGTGGGCTGATGGATGTGTTCAGTGGAGGGAGTTTCCAGCGTTTCCTCACTCCACCAAAGTAAAGGAGTAAAGAGAAAGTAAAGAGGCTGAATGGAGGAGGCTCGTTCTTTATCCTCGCGCTGCAGATGCTCTGTTTGACTGTTCTCTCACTAGTGAAGCTTCAGTTTTTACACTTACAGAGTCACCATGTAAATAACAAATGCCCCATGGAGCGACGCGACTGACTCTTAAAAGGAACGAGAGACGAGACTCTGACTGGTTTAATGCAGGTGATGCTCAAACACAGCCAGAACTCATGAAGAGAATCAGCACAGCCCTGTTAGACCATGAGGAGGGTGCAGAGCGTATTTATCCATCCTTAAAAGCAGCATAAGCGGATTCAGACACGATCGTAATGCTTTTGAGCCATGAGATTAAGAATATGCACCTAGTGGTGCACGATTAATCGAAAAAAGATCACAATCTCGATTCGGCCCTACACACGATCTTAACTCAGCTTTTCTACAATTCAGCCAATTGTTGTTTTAAGGTCAGGAGAGAAGCATAAAGGCGGTCGCACAAGTCTCCAAAGCAACATGGACACCTCTAAATGGTGTTAAAAGTGTCACATACTGTATTAATGAGGTATTCACCCAAAAATATAATTTCTGTCTTAATGTAATGATGTATTAGCGGCCGTTAAATCACTCGTGAGCTGATCATGAGCTGTTTGTTTACTACAGAGAACGCGCGTGTGCACGCCAATGATGCCTACTTCAGTGAACAGAACCTGCATAGGTAGTGAATAACATCTAATAAAGTTGTAAATAACATTCAGTTTGTTGCACAGAGCGATCGTTTGAGGGCAGTGCGGGAGGTGTGATTTGCATGTGTGTGTTTTTTCTCACAGTGACGGCAGCCATGAATTGCATTTAGAAGTGAAAGTGAGGGACGCTCATCATTTAAATGATCACAACGCATTTACAGTTATTATTACGACAAGTATTTGACATGTTTTTTCTTTTATAGCGAACACAGAGTGTTATGCATGAGAATAAATGTTCACTGGGTCAGTATAACTACTCTAGCCTATATAATGTTGAATATAATGCTAAAAGGAATCTGATAATGACAAATGTCTCACTTTATCTAATAATGTTGTCAATGACAAATGACAAACACAATAATTCAGCTTCAGAATTGTGAATAGTTGTATTCTGATGTCGTCACTTTACTGTGAATAAACAAACAGGACATATTTAAAGTCTTTTTAAGACCACCATTCCAAGTCTGTACAGAATTTAGCACTGTAACCAACAGTAAACCTACACATGGGCCTAATATTATTAGTGTTGTTTTACCATATGTGTGAGAATTAACAACAATAATAGCCTACTCAAATAAACCTTTAACATCTACAGAATTGTGAAAAATCCTGATCTTGATTTTAAGCAAAAAAAAATGTGATTCTCATTTTAGCCAGAATCGTGCAGCCCTATATACGCCCATCATTAAAATAGAGCCCATAAAGATCATAATAAAGAAATCTATGATTCATTTAGAAATCGAGCAGAAATAACTAATATAATTGTATTCCACACACACACCGGTCTCACTTCCTAAGCTTGCGGCGGCAGTGAACACTCTATATCAGCGTCACGCGAGATGATTCTGTGATCATGGGATTTGGGATTATGTGGAGTTACAATGTGAAGTAAAACCTAAAGCCTGAAGCTGCTTGAACGCAACTGATGACAAAACAGATATGAGTCAGAATACAGAAATAAGGCTGGCCATAATTGCCTGCAGGAGCTGTGGGGGTCTCTGTAAGACTGGTGACTGGAATAATAAACAGACCTGACATTGCAGAAAGTCGTAAAAAATAAATAAATAAATAAAAAATCAAGCAAATATTTGAGTACAAAAAATGCTTTTTGCAAAATTGTGCATTATTAAGGGTTGTTTTTCTTCATTTTTGCAACAGTATGTTGCACCACAGGACATATTATAACGGGTTATTACTCATTATAACACATTACAACAGAAATTTTTAATGATAGAGTACAAATGTTTTTAATTAATTAATTAAGTTTGTGACTTTAAACTACATATATACTATTTTTTATAAAACTATTTCATCTTCACAAATGGTTTTAGCAGAAAAAAAAGTATTTGTATCGCCTACTACTCAACTACCCATATAATAAACAGGCATGAACATCCTGCATGTTTGATCAACTGGAACTCTCCCATTATAATCACTGTCTTCACTGCGAGCGCTCATCGCGGGTCCACTGCTCATGTTTCTCCCGCCGGTTTGATCAGTCAGTTTATTGCGAGTCTCATTGCCTGTACAGAGATCTCCCATTATAATCAAACGGGCTGTGGAGTCGTGTTGCTCGCGTGCGGCGCTGACGAGGTGTTAAAACACACTCACTGCATATTAAATCAATTGTCAGGGCAATTAAAATCGCTGCAGTGCACACATTAAAATAAAAAACACAGAATCATGAAGAGCCAGCGGTCGTAACGAAGCAGAAAACAGGATCTGGGTCTGCTCATGCTGGCTGATTTCTACATGTAGAACTACTGGAACGACTTTCACTTCATCAGGGTTATAAGCAGCAGTGTTGGACTATAACAGGGCTTACTTAGGATTATTCCTTATTTAGTAAACTACAAGGAGATGGGTGGGTGGGTGGGTGGATGGATGCATGGGTGGATGGAAATGTGATGGAAACATGATGGATGAATGCATAGGTAGATGGAAATGTGATGGATGGATGAATGGATGGAAATATGATGAATGGATGGAAATGTGATGGATGGATGGATGGATGGATGGGTGGAAGGAAATGTGATGAATGAATGTATGTGTGGATGGATGGGTGGACATGTCATAGATGGATGAGTAAATAGATGGATGGATGGATGGATGGATGGATGGATGGATGGATGGATGGAT
>CAIGQQ010027819.1:0-13565 GCA_903798035.1 Danio albolineatus
CAGCTCTGAAATATGGCAAAACTGGTGGCGAGTGGCATCTTGGCAGCGGCACGCTTGACTTTTTTCAGTTCATGGGCAGTTATTTTGTGGTTTTTCTACATGCTTCTTGCGACCCTGTTGACTATTTTAAATAAAACACTTGATTGTTGGATGATCACGCTTCAGAAGCTTGGCAGTTTTAAGAGTGCTGCATCCCTCTGCAAGATATCTCACTATTTCTGACTTTTCAGAGCCTGTCAAGTCCTTCTTTTGCCCATTTTGCCAAAGGAAAGGAAGTTGCCTAATAATTCTGCACACCTGATATAGGGTGTTGATGTCATTCCACCACACCCCTTCTCATTACAGAGATGCACATCACCTAATATGCTTCATTGGTAGTAGGCTTTCCAGCCTATACAGCTTGGAGTAAGACAACATGCATAAAGAGGATGATGTGGCAAAATACTCATTTGCCTAATAATTCTGCACTCCCTGTAGTGTGCCTTCAGGAACAGGATTGAGAAACACTGCATCAACTAATGAATATAGATCATCGGTTTTATTTTATTTCTGATTCTTTAGGTCTAAACAGCCAGAGCTTACTGTGCTAAACGTTTGCCAAAAGTGACCCACATATATCTTAAGATAACTGGGCCACATTTTCTATATCTTCTCCGAGCCACTATAGGCTAACGGCTGCATTAGCCAGAGCTTACTGCGCTAAATATTTGCTAAAAGTAACCGATACACGTGTATATATGCTTTTGTTTGCTTAAATACAAATATTTTAGCACATTGTAAGTAATTAAATTAAGCGTCCTTGAGTAAAAAGCTTCACGCAGAGTATCAGGAATTGATCCGGTGAAGATACTGATCATTCAACGCTATTAGTATTAAGAGGACATTATAGATCAGACACACGAAACAATCACAAAGCTGTAAATAATTGAAATACATCAATTCAGTAAGCAGCCAAACCTTTTTCCCACTTCTAATTTGAACTGTCAAGTGTGTATTTATTTTTGCAAAAGAAAAAGGAAACCGTTTTATTATAGAATTGTTTTCCACTGTATTGACTTCGGTATCACATCGAAGTCAGAAATTCCAGTGTTGTGACAACACTAAGCCTATTATGTTACATTTCATTGATCGTTTACTGCAGTTTGGTATAGACCATTTCGAAGGATGTAAACAATGATCCTAAACTATTCCGTTTTAAATTTTTTAATTTCCATAGCTTCAGAGAATCCCAAAAAGTCCACATATTAATAAATAATTTTATGGCAGCTGTTTTAACATTAAGATATGATTGAATTGCAGCTTGTTACATGTATAAAATAGTTTGACGACAAGCAGGAAACGTTCATGGGCCATTGACATCGCCAGGCTTAAATAAAGTAATATAGAATCATTTATCTGCATTATTTAAACCCACAGAGGAAAACTCCTGCTGAAGTGGCTGATCTCCATGTGGCCCACTATTGTGAAGATGGAGCTTCTTAAAGAGGAGAACGAAGAAATAATGATCAAACAAGAAGATGTTGAGCAACAAACAGGTTGGTTTTCGTTCGTCTCCCAGCTCAAAGCACTTTGCAGATCTCGTGTATCCGTGTGTGTTTCTGTTTTCACTGTCCTGTCTAATAAACGTCAATTCTGAAACCAGTTTTAGCCATTTCAGCCAAGAAAATGGCAGCTTCAAATGGTCTTAGCCACTTTAAATAGGATTATCATCGAAAGCCTTTGGTCATTTCCGATCGCGATGCTGATTCAATGATTTTTTTTAAGCTTAAAATGCTCCCGGCAGACACCGAGAGAGACTGAATCACTTCACAAATGATAAAAGTCAACTGTTTGACTCTAAGGAATTGCAATATAAGCCTTTTCTAAATGCAGCGTTTCTTTAAACATGAACACAAGAAGTGTTTATAAAATAAATGGCATGAGGGATATCGGTCTACCAGTGTTTTTTAAGCAGTGGTGTTGTCTGAGCCTGTTCAAATACAGCAGAAAATAAAGACGTGTAATCTATAAGAGTAAATGCACGTACAACAGATGCTGAGATAGCTTGACGGAGATGAGAATGGTGTTACGTGTTTAAGTTATGTTGGATGAGACGTAGGGCTGTGTATTGGCAAGGGCCTCACGATATGATACATATCACGATACATGGGTCACAATACAATACATCACGATGTATATCGCGATACAATAAATATTGTGATATATTGCAATAGTTTGTATTAGCATGTGTCACATTACATTGACAACTTGATAAAGTCAGCAGACGAATTAAAATCCCAATTTATTTTCCAAGCGCATTAATCACTTAACTAATCTGTAAACGCCACTAAAGTCACGTATAAATGAAATAATATTTTAATTTTATAAATAGTTAGAGTGGCAAAAAAATTAAAGTGCATAAAGTAAACAGAAAACTGGAACACAATGCTCTTATATGCGGTAAACTATTAGAAACTCAAGTGTCTCTGCAATGTTATAGCCAGTATGACTCTCATGTATTGCTCGTGTCTGCAAAACATGTAAAGCGAGTTCCCACTCATCTGAAACGTAATGCAACCAACTCGGTTGCTCTTGAGGTCCATACATCGCACGTCAGGGCCACTCTTTCTGCTGAGGCAAGTGATGTTTTGACATGTATCTTTATTCTTTACCGCTTCATAAATTGTGGGCACAGATACGTCTGTAAAGCTGGATTTATACTTTCGCTGGCACCTCGAGGCTTTTATACTCGCCGCGTTCGCTGTTGTGATATTCTTTAAACCGACAGGGGGCGCTCAAATGAAACTGACCGTAAAGTCAGACAGATAAACAGAGAAGAAGAAAGTCATAACGTCATAACATTAATATTATTGATGTTTATTAAACTTGTTATTTTTATTAATTATTTTAATGATTATAAAGATTTTTGTAACCATTCAAGATTTTTTTTAAATCAAACTTTGATGCATCACTTGCTTTTGTTCATATCTCTGACAGTTTTACCTATTAAAGTGTATTAAAATATTAGTGACAACAGAACATGGGTTCCTCAACAAACATATATTTTTATTATGGCAAGAATAAAAGCAAAAAGTACACTTACTAAATAATACAGATGTGTTTTTATTTATTCAGCCCGCTCCACAATAAACACAGTACTGTCTGGTTAGTTTCTGTCCTCTACTTATGCTAAAAAGCCAATAATAATCCAACATTCCTGACTATTATCACCAATAAAGCCTAGAAAAACAGCATCATGTTGCACACCGATAGGTTAAAATATTCCTGTCCAGTTATCAAAGAAATTATTCGTTACTTCATTATAGTTTTGTAACTATTAAATTGTTTTAAATGCATTTGTAATATAAACTTTAGTGTTAAACCTATGACTGGTGGAAAAGCATATTCAGTAATCGTGTAGCTGGGTCTCCATTGGCCTCTTTTGGCTTTAATAAACTCATGCCTCAGGTTTTTCCAAACCTTTTAACAAAAACTTTCCTCCTTTCCCACTGCTGTTGCAATTTCTAGCCAAGAATTATTGATCATCTGGTTATCTCTATGATCACTGATCATGAATAGCCTATGTCTGTAAAGTCAAATAAGACGCGGCACCGTGCGCACTGTTCGCTGGAGTCTCAAAAAATACCATGCGGTCCACCAGCCGGAATCACGCCGCGCGCACCCAAAGTGAACATCCAGAAACTCCGCGATGACGTCATATTTGCCGCGCGCGCTCAAGCGAGCTAGCAGACGCGTCGAGTATAAACCAGGCTTTATGTGTCTCCGAGTAGGGATTCCGTAGCGCGGCGCCATAGTGTTCACTGTAGCCGGCATTTTCAACCACACTATATGGCCTGACAAATGAAAAGCACAACTGATTCCGTTATTTTCTCTGCGCGAGCTGAGGTAGATGGAAGCTTGTTACCCAGTGGAGTTTGCCTTGAATCAAGAAGTTTTGGTTGAGGTCGGAGTGCCGCTAATTCATCTGCGTGGTGTCTTGTTAGGTGAGAACGCAAGTTTGAAGTGTTTCCTGAATATTTTAAGATAGATTTGCAAAGTTTACAAATGGCATTTTTTGTCTAATTCCGTACTCCCTGGTACGTGGCCACACGTCAGCTCTAAAAGCTAGAGGAGCCTTTATATTTTCCACCATGCACACACTTGCTTACTTCTGATACTGTAGTACTAAGCGTTTTGTTGCTAGTTAGCGACATCTACTGGAGCATAGAGGAGGTCGTGTGGTACAACTTGGATCGATACTTGAGGTTTGACTATCGAAACACGACCGTAAAATAAATTATCGAGATAGTTAGATGTATCGATATTTTTGCACAGTCCTAATGAGATGTAACATTGAGGGTGCTTTCACACTTATGATTCGGTTTATTTGGTCCGGACCAAGGGTAACGAATGGTACACTGCAGCATTTTTCTGCCGTTTTTTGGATCCTTTTCACACCACACTGATCGCTTTTGGTCCGAACCAGTTGAAAAGAACCAAAATGCAGTCATGTGACAAAATCCACATCACTCATTGGCTAGATGTTATCGAACGCATTTCCTAAACTACTTTTCAATTGGTCAGAATTAACATGCGGGAAAATGCCAATGAAACTCCCGCAAGTAAACAAACTGGCAGACACAAAATGGCGCTGCGCTGGCTGATTGTATCCCTGCTCATAGTATACTATATAGTTTGTAAACGTCACTTTAGACAAACTATACATTACCAGAATGAAGTGCAGCTGCGGCGGGAAAACAATGTGTTAATCCATTGTAATCGGTGAAGGCATTAGGAGGAATTAATTTAGCTAAACTGCAACATGGTTGTCTTCCGGAAATATTACCAACAATCCATCAGGTGATGTTTCCCCCTCTCTCTCTGTTTAAAACTGTTGGTAAAGCGCTGTCACCAAATATTTTTCCTCCAAACCCCATAAGATGGGACAGCGCATCAGACTACGACAGCTGGATTTGTCCAAAAAGGCGCAGTACTTTTTGCGTCTGGGTCTGTTTTAGTTCGGATCATGTTCTCACCACAAATTAACCGCTCCAGGGTTCGTTTGAAAGCGTACCGAGACCACCTCTTCAAGTAGGTCTCAGTTTGTTTGTTTTTGGTCTGCTTTTGGCGCACACTCGAGTGCAATCGCTACATTCACACCCGCCCTAACGAACCACACCAAGAGGGAAAACCAACTCTCGTGCAATTCAACCGAAATAAATAAGACAGGAGTGAAAGCACCCTGAGTTTCGACTGGTGCTGGGTGAAATTAAGACAAAGCAGCAATTGGATATGTGAAAAAATAACAATCTATTAAACAATGATATTAAACAATGAGTATATGATTGAATAATTTAAATAACCAAAACAAGAGTGTTACAAAAACAAAGAAACAATCTCTCTAAACCCCAAGCCACTAAACTTACTAACCAAAGAAAAATGCAGAAACAAAACCGCAATCTTTAGCGTATGTGACGTTTAACTAAACTACTTAATTGTTCAAAACAATTACGCGTGTGGCAACTCCTCCATAAACTAACACGAAATACTATTCTACTCAGAATTACCGTTAGGCATGGGCCGGTATAAGATTCTGACGGTATGATAACCTTGGATAAAAGTATCACGGTTTCACGGTATGACGGTATTGTGATTACGGCTCTAAAACATTGTTTTTTAAATATCTGGCTAAAAAACAAAACCTTTTTCGCCTTTGAACACAATATTTTTTATTTTGAAAATCGTTTATAATATTTTGGAGCAGTAAACATGTCAGGCTGAATAATTCAACTGAATCATTGACTTCTGCTGTCTTCGTTTGTTTCAAAAACACAGATGTCTTTACAATTTACACCTAAAAAACTAAAAAATATATTAAAAAAAAAATCTTACACATACTTTAGGAACGGTATAGCAGAAAATTTTGGCGGTATGCAAACCTTGACGTTTCCAACCCGCGGTATACCTTGAAAACGGTTATCGTCCCATGCCTAATTACCGTTCTTGCAAAGTACACACTGTTGGCAATTAGCGAAACGAGTTTATCTGATAATCCAATTCTCAAAGATTCAACTACCTAATCGGGTATATTGGGCTGCACAATCTTATCTAACCAATAAACTACATAAATGAGAAACAAACTAAACAACAACAAAAATAATAGGAACGCAAATGAACAGGCTGGTCGACATGTGAGGAGTTTGGTGTAGAATCAGGCGCTCCTGAATAATGCAAGTGTACACCTTTTAAACGTGGCAGACCAGCTCCTGATTGGTGCGCAGAGTGGCGTCATGATGATTGACAGCCTTCTCGACCAATGGTCGCACCTAGGGCAGGACAGAGTACGCAACGGAAAACAGAAGAGTAAGCGAAACTGAAAACATGGAACGTAACAATAGATAAAGAGTCCGGTTGACAGGTATTATAGTGACTATAGGACGAGTATTGAGGCTAGTAGATGTAGTGTTGCATACCTTGCTAGACATTGTTGAACAAAGGGGCTCACAAAAACCTTTGGACAGATGCGATACCCCAGGAATACAGGAAAATGGCCCAAAGTTGTGAGTATCATTGGGTATTAATTTTAATTTTGACTCCATATTCTTTGCAAAGGGGGAAAAAATAAACAGATTTTAAGAAAAGTTTTTAACCTGTATTCCTGCCACATTTGGCCTTTAACCGGAAGGGTTAATTACTGTTACAGACTAATGAAGGGAAAAAATGTTGCCCCTTACTGTCACCATCACCAGCAATCGAGTGGCTGCAGATTGCTGGTAAACACACAGACTACAAATCCGCCACATTATGGACTACAACTCCATACATGCACTTTGCATGCATACACACACCTGTTCCTAGTTCCAGTGATGAGACACATAGGCACAGCTGAAGCGGCTCCATTACAACATGGTCCTGGAGGGCCGGTGTCCTGCAAAGTTTAGTTCCGACCCCAATCAGACACACCTGGGCTAGCTAATCAAGCTCTTACTAGGCTTTCTAGAAACATCCTTGCAGGTGTGTTGAGTCAAGTTGAAGCTAAAATCTGCAGGACACCGGCCCTCCAGGACCGATTTAGGACATCCCTGGATTACAAGGACAATTAAGACAGCACACACACACACGTTGCTGAGTCTTATTCTTGCCTTGTTTTTGACCCTGTGTTTTGTTTGTTTACGTTGCCTGCTTCCCGCCTGTACTGACTATCGCCTGTGGATTTGCCTACATGCATCTGTTTACCCCTGTGTTGATCGTTGCTTGCCTGACCATCTCTATAATAAACCCTGCATTTGGATCCTAACTCCTTTGTCCAGCGTCACTTCGCAGTACACTTACAGAGGAAGCCTTGCTTACAGCAGTGTTGTTGGTCTTGATGCTCTAAATCAGGGATCACCAATCTCGGCCCTGGAGGTCCGGTGTCCCTCAGGGTTTAGCTCCAACTTGTCTCAAAACACCTGTCTGGATGTTTCAAGTATACCTAGTGAGAGCTTGATTAGCTTGTTCAGATGTGTTTGATTAGAGTTGGAGCTAAAATCTGCAGGACACCGGACCTCCAGGAACAAGTTTGGTGATCCCTGCTCTAAACGTTTGGATATTTGTTGCTTTTAGCCAATAATTTAGGCTTTAACACTCTTTTTTTTGCTTTAGACCTGATGTTGCCGAAAGAAGAGAATGAAGATCTGAGGGAATTGAAAAATGAAGATGTGTCCGAAGATCATACTTTCATTATTAAAGAAGAACCTTATATTTGCTCTCAAACTACAGAGGCTTGCACACAAACAACAGTGCAGGACACTGAAACCACGTGCTCTTTCACCTGCCAAGAGTGCGGAAAGGCGTTCAATCTGAAAAGAAGCCTCTCAAGACACTTGAAAATACACACCATTAAGGAAGATTTCTCCTGCCAACAGTGCAATACGAGTTTCACAGACCAAAAATCCTTAGACGCTCACAGTAGACGTCACCGATGTACGATTTACTCCTGCAAACGCTGTGGACGAATTTTTCATCTAAAAAGCCATTTGGAGGTTCACATGACGTTTCACACGGCGCCGCTGGGTCTTTCATGCTACCATTGCGAAAGAGGCTTCAAACTCGAAAGCACCTACAAACGGCACATGCGGACTCATTTTACCGACGGCTGTTTCAAATGCCATCTGTGTGAACGGAAATGCCAAAGCTTGAGCGTATTCCGGGAGCACGTGCGAATTCACACCGGAGAAAGGCCTTTCAGCTGCGACTACTGCAAAGTAGGTTTCGCTAGCAAAGCCGGCCTCAAGCAGCACATAAAAGTTTGCCATGACGATAAGCCGTTCATATGCAAAAAGTGCGGAAAAGGTTTCGCTCAAAACGCGCACCTCAAGATCCACATGTACCTTCACCTCAAAAAGAAGACTTTTAATTGCCAAGTCTGCAGAATGGGTTTTACTAGCGACAGTATTCTTAGTTGCCACATGAAATATCACAGAACAGAGAGTCCTTACACATGTACACAGTGTCAAAGACAATTTGTTACAAGTAGAGGACTCGAATCGCACTCGAAAGTTCACACGGCAGAGAGAGCGGTTCCCTGCCAGGAGTGAGGAAAGTCCACATGGGAGTTCACGCCATAAGAAAGAGTCTTACCTGTCAACAGTGATGGAAGAGTTTCAGTAACAAAGGGGACCTTACAGCGCACGAAGTCTGAGGACGTGGTTTCAAAACGCAAGAGAGCCTCACATCGCACATGATCATTCACACTGGAGAAAAGTCTTATAAACGCCAGGAGTGTGGAGCAAATTTCAGCCTGAAAAGTACCTTTTCCTCCCATACGAGAGTTCTTGTCATCAGAGCGGGAAGAGCCTCACACCACAGACTGATCTGAAAAAGAACATATGCCAGAGTAATTGGCACAATGTACTCATTTAGTCTCCATTTAACTTTTGTAAACATTTATAATAATTGATTTAATCGTTTTATCGATTAGTGCTTTTATTATTATTATTATTATTATTATTATTTCCCCTTTATGTTATGATCTTATGATTGGATTCATGTGAAAGCAGTTTTGGGTAAGATATAGGTGAAGCTCTAATGTCCAACCCAGACTCGTATGGGTGGATACGTACCCAGGTCATTTTTGGGGACAACGAAAAGCAAACCCAGAGGTACGTCTGCTCACAGTTTTTGTTTTTGCAAATCCAACAGGGGCCACTGTGTACGCTTTTTAAATGACCTCAAATTCCTCCCCAAACCCAACCGATAGTGTTTTCAAAAGCAATCTAGAGAAATAAATGTCGTTGTGATTTTCTCCACGTTTTCAACCTGTGTTTTATTTATTTATTTATTTATGCATTTATTTTTTGCTTTTGTTTTATCTGCTTACTGGAACCGCTCTTCGACTCGAACCTTGTCGGTATGGTTAACTCTGCTCCGCATCCCAAGTCTGCCAGCCATACGCGGCGAGCAACTGGGCAAACTTTTAATACCGGAAAAGCCATCCAAACGGAGGTAATCGGTCGGCTGGTATCGTGAAAAGGAACAGAAGCCCTGTAGTGTATATTTTAAAGACAAAATTTAGCCAGACGAACCTCTGGCTACATAATTCGTGCTCTCCAGAAATGTAGACAGGGGTACGTATCCACAATGAGCCTGTGTTGCAACCGATGTCACTGGATGATGTTGTGAAGCAGTAGTGTTTCTGTTTTTTGTGGCCTAAACAAACGCTACCCCCAGTTCGTAACTTTTAGGTTTAGCGGCTAATTCATGTGAATTTGTACCTTCTCGTTCGTACATTGTCGTAAACTTTGCTCATCCCCCGATGACTGTTTGGTTTAGGGGTGAGGATTGCACATTTTTGTAAAAGTCATACATTTTCGTATGACTGAACTCGAGTTCGCTTCAACAATTATTTCATCAGAATTTAGTTTTTATGCTGACTTTGTCCTGTGTGTTTGTTTTTCTTTACGTACTTAAATGTGTTTAAGCAACAGATTTTAACATTTTATATTAGGACTACACAGTATATCATTTCCAGATCGATATCGCAATATATTTGTCGAGTCATTGCACAGTTTAAGCATAACAGAGTGAGAGTTTATCATTTGCATGTGTTTTAAAGGAGAGTTTAAAGCGTTCGTGCTCTCAAATGTACAACGTTTGTACTTAAATGAAGAGTAAATTTACTGAATTATTACACAATGAAGGCTACGTTTACAGTCCATTATTTCATTTCTTTATCGTTTTAGAGGAAATACGCAGCATTCAGGTAAAGCAATGTGAATTTTAGGGCTGGGCGATGTCGACCAATTTGGCATCGTACGATGTCTAATGTGAAACATCGTGATGGACGATGTCGTCGTCGTCGTAGGCGGCGATGGATTATTTATGAATAAATCATTCATTCATAATGAATTAATTATTTGTAGCCTACCGTTTCAACTACCTGACCCGCATGGTCTTTGTTTTACCCGTTACCAAATAAATAAATAAAGAAGTTGCAAATTAGCACCTGTCAATCACTTTTTCCGCAGGACTCTGCCATGAATTGGCAGAATGATCTTATAATAGCGCCGACATAATTGGTTGGTAAACAAGGTCCACAACCAACAGTATCTGAGGTTTACGCAAACATTACTAAGCACAAGCGTGAAAGACTGAAGCAGTGTACTGACGCTGAGACACGTTACCTGATAGATTCAAAAGACCGAAGAGTCGTCAGATAGTGACGAGATTAATTAAAGATCACGTTTTATGCTGCATTCACACCAGACCCAGTAAAAGCGTCAAGCACGAGTGATTTACATGTTAAGTCAATGCCAAGGCGTGAATAGACATCCTGCGGGTGTTGAGTGTTTTGTGTGATTGATGTGCATTTCACGTGTTCTGTGCGAAACGCTCGAGTTCGAAAATCTGAACTCCAGCGAACATTTGCGCCGCGTTAACCAATCAGGAGCTTGCTCTTGTGGGGGTGTGATTATGATGTAGCGCTTGTTGTTGGTGTCCCAGGGTAAAATCCACCTGCCGACACAACAGTTCATCAAACTGGTGATGCCGGCTCTGCATCGTGATGTCTATTGACGATTAGGGATTCTAAGGTATCGATATTTTTAATACTGGGAATGTATCAAAAGGATCAATCCTCAAGTAAAAGTATCGATCTTTTCTGGGGGTTTTCTTAGTGAGTAAAATATCTCAATAATTATAGCGCCACATATTATATAAATATTTACTTAAATAGGAACACGAATAGGAACTATGATATCCTTCCGCTGTATCTCCGCTAATGGGTCAGCGTTAGCTCACGGCTCAGTAGTACAGACACCACACACACCCAGCGCAGGTTGTAAAACTTTGGCAGAATCTTTTAAGAAATCCGGCCATTGTCCAGCTAACCAAGTGGGAATTATTTTACAAAAAGTGGAGTCGACATCAATACAGACAGCCAGTTTGTATAAAGTTTTACCTGATATATGTTCATATGAACACACTGTAAATATAATATGCTGAGGGGGAATCATTATATATGATTCTTTGTAAAATAATATGCCAAAGCTGAGGGGGAATCCTACTCTAAACTTTGTACTTCATGTAATTTGCGTAAATTGTCATACATCAGATACATTTCACAGGGTTCAGAATAATAGACTGTAGCCTACTCAAGTAAAGACATTATGATTTTGTAGTTTAGTTTAAATAGTTTTAAATGAACATGTTTATCAAATAAAATACAAAGTTTAGGTGCACATAATAACTGGAAGAGATGTACGTTTTTTAATTAAACAAGGTTTCTACAGTGCATTATTTTTGTTAGGGTGCCATTTAGGCAATTTTAGTTCTGTTATTTTAATAAATGTAAAAAGGAATCATGTGTTGTGTTTAATTGAATAATAATAATGATAATTATAAAAGGTGATAACCATTTTTTTTTTTAAATCACTTTAAAATATTTAATTAAAGTATTAATATCGGTATCGAAATACTTTGTATCAGATCGGAAACAGAAATATTGGTTTCGCCCATCCCTATCGGCGATGGACGATGGCTTTGTCCATCCAAACCTAGTGAATTTGTCTTTTTTCATTGCGCCCACTGTAAATATTCTTGCTTGTAATCTGTTTATAATTTGTTACGATACACAACCTTACAAAATCACCCCAATCAATCTAAATAGATTCTTTTTTTCACAAATAGACATTTTCAAGCCTTTCCGGTGAAATCGCCATATATATCGCTGAAAAACAAAATATCGCAATGTCCGATTTGTTCAATATTGTGCAGCTCTCACATATATTGTGTATATGGAGAAAGGAAAAGAAAGAAATACAGAAAAAAAAACAACAAAAGAAGAAGAAAATGGAAGGGGAAAATTAAATTGCTGCTTTCTTGTTGAAACACTCAATAAATGGGTTACATAAAACACGTTACATAAAAATGTGTCTTATTTCTTTGTAATCTAAAAAAATTATCATTTTAGGGCGTCACAGTGGTAAAGGTGAGTAGCACGATCGCCTCACAGCAAGAAGGTCGCTGGTTCGAGCCTCCATTTTTTGTGACTCCATTTAACAAAAACGACACACGGGTGAAAAACCTTCCTCAAACTTACTAGTAAAATCATTGCTTGGGTAACATCCATGTACTATTTTAAATAGTTTTTTTGTTGTTGTTTTACTTGATTAGGGATCATTCATTTTTTAATATCTGGCCAGAAATTTTGGGGAAAAGTTTTCTACTGGTCCTGTGTGCTCTGTTATTTACAATTTATGGAAACTAGTGGGTTGTTTTATAAACATGGTCTCCACAGGGGGGGAAATGCTCATTTCAGAAGAAAATTTGAGATGAATTGGGTAAGCTAAATTGGCCGTGTGTATGGGTGTTTCCCAGTGACAGATTGCAGCTGTAAGGGCATCCGCTGCATATAACGTGCTGGATAAGTTGGCGGTTCATTTCGCTGTGGCGACCCTAGATTAATAAAGGGAGTAACCCGAAAAGAAAACGAATGAATGTATTTGAGATGGCGCTGAGAGGCTTTTGCATCTGTCAAGTGATGCCAGAATGATCATTTTTGGCTGGAATATCTTGAGTGGTCGGGGTGGAGGGAAGAAAATGAGCTTATATGAGGGGTAAATGAGATGTATTATTATTATTAACAACTATAATAAACTTTAAATGATGTGTTTCATGTAGACTGAACGTCGAGAGGCAGAAAGGACTCTTCAAATGAAAGCGTTTGTGCTCTGAGTGAACACCAGGTGGCGCGAACGCACTGTTTACCGCGCTTTGCACATGAGAACGTCATCAGGCTGCGCCGCTCTCCTGCTGGAAGCGTTACCGATCGACTGAGGAGAGGTTTGTGTTTCTAAACTTTTCTGTTGTTATTATGAAGTCAAATCTTATTGTTTTTGACAAGAGATGCTAAATTCATCATTTATAATAATAAAATAAATTCTTTATAATTTAGTAAATGGCCATTTGAATTAATTAAGATTTGTTTTTATATACAATATTTTGGTTATTCCAAATAAGATATTTGTGAGGAGAGAAGTTGTGCTTATATAATAGTGACTTATATAATAGTGAAATATAATTGTGCTTATATAATAGTGAAATAT
>CAIGQQ010027819.1:13575-32992 GCA_903798035.1 Danio albolineatus
TGCTTATATAATAGTGAAATATAATTGTGCTTATATAATAGTGAAATTGAGATCATTTAGCTGGTATTTTCTCAACACTATAGTCACAGAGTAATACGAAATGAAGCCCTCCAAATTTAGAAAATATGTCATTTGGAATAAAGTTCCAGATTGAGGTTGGATTTTTGAGAACATTTTTGCCCCGTTTAATTTTGATAGTATTATTAAATGTACAAAAATCCAGCATATTAAGACCACCATTCTCAAAGCTACTCATAACTAGGGCCAGACGGAATCTGCAGACATTTTTGGCTATTTCTGCGCAAAAATTTGTTAAAAATCTGCAGATTTATGCGGAATGATTTTGGGAGTGTCATAACTAAAACCTTAATATATGAAATAAAAAGTAATACCTTTTAAACTTTTATTTAATGTTTACAATGCAAATCCAATTAGATCCACTTTATTTGGTAAATAAAGCAAGTCTCTCATATAAAATATCTACTAAAACACAGAGAATAGTACTTTACAAACTATTTTGTAAATAAATCATAGAAATATTTTAATATTAGTCAGTAATATTAGTGAAATTAATGTAAAAACTGAATAAATATAAATTTACAAACATTAATACAAGTAAATAAACAGAATCAATGATGAGCTAAAATTCTGCGGAAATCTGCGGAATTCTGTGCGCGCAGATTCCGTGTGGGCCTACTGATAACTACTGATTTTTTTAATATAATGGATACCATTTTTCCAAATGAAATTAAAACAAACAACGTACTCGTGAAGTAAAATGGTTCGAAAAGTACTTATTTTTTCCCGAACTTGAAAAGTTTCTCAACGTAACGTAAGTTTTTTTTTTTGTTATTCCACTTTAAGCGGGATTTTATTTTACACAGTAAAGTTGGTTTTATATTCTCACATTCATTCAGTGATAACTTCTAACATAGTCCCTATATTGTTTACCACGGTACTTTGAATATTCGGTCTGAAATAACCTACAAGTTTGACTTGAAAACAACATTAGCACTGTTTATTTGACTGTGAATGTTGTACTTTGACAGTCATAAGCTGCTAATATAACGTCGCTATTTATAATTTCCAAATAATACTTTTCTAAAATTGTATTATTAAGGAGAAAGTATGAATTTACGAATATAAAACCAAATTTACCTCGATAATGTCTGCCATGGACATGTTTACATTTTAGAGACGAATTTTACAGCAGGTATAACGTAGAAACTTCCAAAAATATAAACAAGATTAAACAAATATTTTTACAATTCTTTTATTATTATTATTATTATTTTTATTAACAGGAAAAGCATTTGTATGTAGTCTTCCTCTGTTGCTGGATTATCAACACAGGCCACGTGGAACCATCGCCCACATCTGGAAATCTGTAAAAAAATTAAATAAATAATAAATAAAAAAGGAGGGTGTAGAATGATTGAAAAAAAAAAATGAACATTTTCTTACAACACATTTACAATTAAGACAAATAATGTTACTCAGAGAACAGATTCATCAAATGCTTCTGCCTCCCCGAAGGTCACTTAGGTCGTCTATAAGATAGAAAGCAACAAACCACGTATGATTTTGTGAAGTTTTCAAATCAGTTCTGAAAATGCATAAACGCATTCAAAATAGTGCTGCACGCTTAATAATATCGCAATCGCGATGTCAGCCTGTGCGATTGCATTACAGCAAATCTTGCGATTATATTAAATAAACGAATGCATTGGTGACCGTAACAAGACATTCATTCTAAGAGCTGTATGACCATGAGAGGATGACATTTTTTCGGGAATCTCACGGGATTCCCGCGGGATGGGAGTCATCTTTGCTTTTAATCACGGGATTGGGGATTAAACAGTTTACGGGAGCGGGAATCAACTAATATGGAGATGACAAAAAAGAAAGAAAATGCACCGCCATTTTTGTCGTTTCCCTTTTAATACGATTACAATGTAACGCGATTAAAAAAAGAACTACACGACCCAGAAGCCATCAGGGCTGGAAGGAGCTAACGCCCGCGGAGTGATGTGGTGAAATTTTTTTTTTGCAACGGTAAGTCAGAAGTAACGACGTCCATTAATGAACAGAACTACTCGGGAAGTCGGAAATATTAATGAAGTTCATGAGAGTAAACTGTGACCGTGATAGCACGTCGCATGCTGCTTGTAAAACATGCTTAATCTCAGTCAAGTCAGTGTTTCCCCTACCATAGGATTAGGGGGGCGCCCCGCCCTCCCAACGGCTTTCCCCGCCCCCCCTTTAAAGTCAAGTTAATGTTTTTCTAAATGTTTTGTAAATGTTTTTCTTCTTTTAATAAACAAGCTAAATAGCCTATGCAGGGCTTAATTTGTGCCGAAACACGCCGGATCCGAATTCGGCATCTCTGAAATCTGATCCGGCACCTCATTTTACCTATCCCCCTTATCAAAACCGCCCTCCTCCCCCGTCCGCTGTTCACTTTCACCTTTTTCCGCGACTCCCCGAGTCCCCATCTCATCTCACTTTCACCCGTGACACCCCTCCAGCATCTAACACCCCGCCATCCACCCATTTACACAACAGTATGTCTTTTCTGTCTCTACACGATCGCGCGTTTACAAATCTCTGCTCTCTGAATCGCGCACGGCGGAGTCCCACACAGCCACCCTCTGAACGTCAGAATGTCGTCTGACAGCAATAACAATGTTGTTTTGAAGGGAAATTTTGCTTTATCAGTTGTAATTAGTTGTACTGCATGTCCACTGCATTTCCGGCCATAGAATATTAAGTAAATTATTTGTATTGCTAACTTTTAACTAAACTTTTAATCCTTTACGTATCATAACATGTCATAACATAACCACGACCGGCACGAGGTTACGTCAAACAACGAAAATTTGATCATGATTACGTTGACGTTACGTAACACACGTGGATTTTGGCTGGCTAGGATGTCGCGTCAACCTACAGAAAACAGAAAAGGCTCGTTTGAGGTGCGCGAGCCTTGACTGCAGACGGCAGCCCCCCTACCCCAAAAGAATCAGCCAAACACCTTTTCGTCCATCAAGCGAAATTGTCGTCGGGTGTCAAGTCTCCTCTAACAGACAAAATTGCTCACAACCGCCATCACAGGTTCAGTGTTTTCATTCAAAGTAAATTATTGAATTAAATTGAAACTAAAAGAATTATTGTGTGCATGTATGGTGGTGAGTGACGAGGAATATCTGCTGTTAACCTTTCCATGTGCCCAACGTTCTCTACAAAACCAGAAACATGCTGAATGTTGTCATGTAGGATGCATATAATGCATACGGCCACACTTTAAATTAAATCAAGTAAGCAGAACCAAAAGTTGTATGTGTGTGTGTGTATATAACAATATATATAACAAGAAATATATATATATATATTAGGGCTGTACAAAAATTAATCATGATTAATCACATCCAAAATAAAAGTTTAACATAATATTTGTGTGTGTACTGTGTATATTTTATTATGAATATATAAATACACACATGCATATACTTGATAAAATGTTGGTTTATATTTAGATATATAAAAAATATATGTGTATGATACAAATTGTACATTTGAATATGATGTAACTACTTTGATGTAACTTTTTTATATATAGTTTTGGCTTCTATGAATGTGTTTATCACATATACATAATAAATATATATAACACACACACATATTATGTCAAAACAAACTTTTATTTTGGATGTGATTAATCACGATTAATTTTTGGACAGCCCTAATATATATATATTATAATACAAAGTGATAAATATAAAATTGTATTATATTATATTTAATAATTGCAAGTATATGAAAATAAGTTTACATTAATGCAGCTATTTATTTTGTAAAAATTATTTATTTTAAAACAATTTCAAGTTTGACAAACGCACATTTCAGCATTATTACTAATCTGTGTGTGCATTTTTCTTAAAAACCCATCAAGTTGACTTACAATACCATTTATAATCGCAATCGCATATCGCAATATTGCCCTCAATAATCGCAATATGACAATTTTCCCACATTGTGCAGCCCTAGTTTATATTAAAGGGCACATACATGGCCCCTTTTTTTATATTTAATACAAGTCTTTTGTGTCAGCAGAATTTGTCTGTAAAGTTTCAGCTCAAAATACCCATCAGATTATTAATTATAGCTCTCTAAAGTCCTTCCATTACAACTTTTTGCTGTTTTTGGCCCTGGCCCTTTAAGAATAGTCCTCCCCGCCCACTGTTCCCCTCAGCGTGCCTCAATCTCCGCCCTCGGCTGCGTCAGACAGACAGACTTAACAGGAACAGATGTAGAGGAAGCAGATCTCACTACGTTTGAGAAATACAACTGTAAGAACTTTACCAATGACTGTTTGATGTGTTTGTTAAGGAGTTGCAATGATGAGTCACACACAAGTTACAGAGTTCGTTCACGCACGCACGCACGCACGTGCGCGCACACACACACACACAGACAGCACGTGCGTTGAGTTTGCACTGCCTTCGCAAGCAAATGTGAAAGGATACGGTTTAATATCCACTGCTGTATGGATATCTCTTATGTTAATGTACACAATAAACCTGATTTAATGTCAACAAACCGAGATTGAAGCATATTTTTTGCTGACACGCGGCTGTGCTTATGAAGTAAAGCTGAAGTAAATGGCTGTAGTTCATTACAAACATGCACTGTTTTAAACACGTGTTAAACTTGTGAAACTTACTCTTGATCATATCTGATGATGATTAATGACCTTCGCGAACTGAACAGACCTTTTATTCCCAGTTGTTTTGCGCACGTCCTGTCTTGTTGATATGATTGTACGCGTTACTACGAAGACATGTTAATACGCAGCTGTCAATCAATTCGGTGGGCGGGGGGACCACACTCCTACGTCAAGTTGCGGTCGATCTCAAAACCGCTCCAATTGGTCCACCGTTTTTATGCTGTTAAATTGAAAAAAAAAGGACTGGGTGTGTTTATACCACCCCAAAATGACCGTCTATACACTATACCTACACATATGACTGTCCAAACAGCTTAAAAAGTAGATTTTTCATCAAAGGTGCCCTTTAATACAAATCGTATTATTTTTGACAAGAGATCCAAAACTATTATTATATTCGACTTTTCAACACTTTATCTAACAGGAATATACGTATTTACATTATATAATTTAAAAACAAACGCGTCTAAGCTGTATTAACAGGAGAAGTGTGTCTGATTTCACTATATATATATCGTCAGTCAGTTTTTCACACTGTTAAATAGCGATGAGAGAAACTGTTCACCTCCTGGTTATAAAAACTACAATGCTAAATAGTAGCCTTCAACGAGAGCTAACAAACCTGTTGCAGTCATTTGTCTCTCAGGAGGACAAAACATGATCAAAATCACTGCACAGACTCGCAAATATACACAAGAGCTTTGCCGAACATAATTTCAGAAGTAAACCATCTCATACCCGCATATTTAGCATGACAGTCTCACTCGCTGAGGTTATAACAGTCTGTACATCCAAAAAAAAGTGTGTATTAGGTATGAACTGAACTTATCAGGTGTCAAAAAAAGCATGTATGAAGTGAATCAATTTGTAATGAAGGAAATGATATCCATTTTGATTATAGATATGATCAGGTTGTCCATACGAGATCGAATCAGTCACTCAAGACAAAGGTGGCAGGGTATTCGAACAGATTAGCATTGCGATGTTTGGTTTTTCAGCGATATGAAATATACGTCACTAGATAGATTTAATAATTCAGAATGACTTAGAGATGATTTATATCTGCGTAAATGATTAAATGTAACGTTAATGCTCATTTTTATTTGATGTTTGGCGTAATTTCAAGTGAAACATGGAATAGCGTACGCTAGCTCCAATATTTAGTTCTTGTCAGATCTTTAAATCTTTAAAATTAACGTTAAACTTGATTTTTAGTGGTGAAAATCATTCAAATAAAAGAGAAAATTTGCTTATTATTATATTTGTCTGGTGTTAATAGATGTAAAATGACACTTGGTAGTCTTCACTGTAAAAATGTATGTTTGTTAAAGCTACAAATGCTATTGAGGTTGGATTTTTGAGAATTTTTTTTGCCCCGTTTAATTTTGATAGTATTATTAAATGTACAAAAATCCAGCATATTAAGACCACCATTCTCAAAGCTACTCATAACTAGGGCCAGACGGAATCTGCGGACATTTTTTGCTATTTCTGCGCAAAATTTGATAAAAAAATAAAATAAAATTGTGATTCGGAACATATTAGCGTTGCGATGTTTGGTTTTTCAGTGATATGAAATATACGTCACTAGATAGATTTAATAATTCAGAATGACTTCATAGAGATGATTTATATCTGCGTAAATGATTAAATGTAACGTTAATGCTCATTTTTTTTTTGATGTTTGGCGTAATTTCAAGTGAAACATGGAATAGCGTACGCTAGCTCCAATATTTAGTTCTTGTCAGATCTTTAAATCATTAAAATTATCGTTAAACTTGATTTTTAGTGGTGAAAATCATTCAAATAAAAGAGAAAATTTGCTTATTATTATATTTGTCTGGTGTTAATAGACGTAAAATGACACTTGGTAGTCTTCACTGTAAAAATGTATGTTTGTTAAAGCTACAAATGCTATTGTTTCTTGTGTGTGAATGCTTTAAAAATGCAAATGTTAATTTTTAAAGGGTTAATCTCTTTGTGATTAATGGAATTTCCATTAATCTACATGCTCCGGGTCAACAATAGTCCATACTTGACATTGAGAATGAGCTTTTACGGTGTCTGCTATAATGTTAATGTTGTTTTCTTGTGTTTTACATGGATTAAAATGGCCGCAGTGTAAACACACAGTAAAGTTACGAGCTTATTGCCACATTAGATCGTTATATTAGCATGATACCGCTTCCTTCAGTGATTTCCTAAAGAGAAATAACACAACTGGAATTACTACAGCAGTCGCGATCGTCTGTTCTCATATGAAGTAAGAGCTCGCGATGACGTATGATGACGTGTGCAGTGTTTTAGATCTTATCGTTTCTCAGAGGGCTAAGGCGGAGGCCATTTCACATTGTTTTAAGGGCCTAGGGGTAGGGGTAAAATAAATAACTGAATTGGGATTGAGCCTTGCTTGTTCTTTTGCATTTAACACGAAAGTATATGCGCACGACTGAGCCGACAGTGGCATATGGGTCTCGCAACAGATGTAGGAGCTGAGACCATATAATCGCATATGAGCAGTAAAACGGCCACAGTTTGTATAGGTCTGCCATATTATTATGTGTGTGTGTGTGTATATAGAAATAAATATGAATAAGTCTGAACAGTGTTGTCTAATGTAGTTGATTCCAGCCCAAAAATTGTCCAAAACCGATCGAAATGTAAAAACAAGCGCCCAGACGTCTGAAGGTGATCATAAGCGGATCGAATGTTGAGACGTCGAGTCGAGATGATATCTCTTTGGGTTTATAAGTGAAGACCGGGTGGGGGGTGTTGGGTTTGTCTGTTGCAAAACCGCCCAAATTTTCACTTCCCTCCTGTGTCATTTGTTTTATTCGCACAATCAAACTTAAAACCGCCCAATTTGGCAACACTGAATCTGAATATTTTATCATTAAATGTTCAAATGTTTATTTGTTTACATGGAACGGTTTCATAAATGAAAATTTTGCATTTAATTCCCGTCACTTAAACCCACAGAGACAAGATGGCGTTTATTAAGGAGGAGAGTGAAGACGTGGAGATCGAAGAAACATTCAGAGTCAAACAAGAAGATCCGCAGGATCAAACAGGTTGGTTTTCTTTCTCTCTCTTTTTTGTTTTATCATTAGAATATTCAAAAGGTACACAAATTGGGATCATACAAAATGAAACAACAACAACAACAATACAGTCAGGTATTGGCAGGTTTGTGTGTGTGCGCGCATAAAGATAACTAAAGATAAAGATAACTAAAGTTATAGGTAACTTGGTGGACGGGTCAGAATACATACAAAAGGGACAATAGCAGTCAATAAATGAAGCAAGTAACAGGTATAAATAAAACAGATAAAAAGAAACCAGTCAGTTGTAAGGAGTGACAACAATGCTAGTAATGTATGATAGTAATAATGACAGTAAAAAGAAAGGACAACAGTAACAAGAACTAACAACATCACTAATAATAATAGTCACAAGTACTACACCAACTGCTACAGAAAGTTCCTAATGTAACAGCTACTACTTCTACTACTACAATGTCTACTACTACTGATGCTACTGCAACATCTACATCAGGGATCACCAAACTTGTTCCTGGAGGGCCGGTGTCCTGCAGATTTTAGCTCCAACCCTAATCAAACACACCTGAACAAGCTAATCAGGGTCTTACAAGGTATACTTGAAACATCCAGACAGGTGTGTTGAGGCAAGTTGGAGTTAAACCCTGCGGGGACACCGGCCCTCCAGGACCAAGAATGGTGACCCCTGATCTACATCAACAACATCTACTACTTCTGATACTACTACAAATTCTGATACCACTATACCAGGGATCACCAAACTTGTTCCTGGAGGTCCGGTGTCCTGCAGATTTTAGCTCCAACTCTAATCAAACTCACCTGAACAAGCTAATCAAGCTCTCGCTAGGTATACTTGAAACATCCAGGCAGGTGTTTTGAAACAAGTTGGAGTTAAACCCTGCAGGGACACCGAACCTCCAGGACTGAGATCCGTGATCCCTGCACTATACCAATGACATCTACTACTACAGATACTACTTCAACTACTACTTCAACAACTACAATCGCTACTACTACAATTACTACTACTACAACTACAGCAACCTGAATAATGACAATGGTAGAAATACTTCTAGTAATGATAATGAGGAGATAACAGGAGGACAAGTCAGAACAGTAATAATAATAATGATAATAAAAGTAGAAGTAATAATATTAATATTAATGATAATGGTGAGGAGGTGAGGGGAGCTTGGGAAATCAGGAAGAGGACAAATGATGATAGTAGTAAGAAGTAGAAGAAGAGGAACGAGAAGAAAACAAATAGACGAGTAGAAGGAAGAACAGGAAGTAGAAAAATAAAGTGCAGCGGACAAAACAATGAGAATAATAAGAAAAAACATGACTATAATGATGATAATATACAAATAATAACAACACAAATTATAGAATGATGAGCAACAGCAGAGTCCCAAACTCAGGTACAAACCACAGACCAAAATACAGTCACCTTCGAATTCTAGCCGTGTAATTCTGGATAAACTGACAATCAATTTGCCTTGATTAAATGCATTCAACCGTAACCAAACTATGGACACGTACATCTTGTCTCTCTGCCCATAGTATGCTGCTTGCATGCACATCTTGCCTCTGTATGCTACTCATGCTACTTACCCCAAAGTATGCTACTCATGCATGTGTACTGAGACAGGGTGTCAGAAAACCCTCAGTACACCATAACCAGTTATGGTCTGTTACTAAACCAACCGAATCCCCTAGTCTGCACAGCGACGCACCATAAAAATTATTTATTTTGACACCCCTAGTGAGTGGTTTGTCACCAGCAGACTTTAAATCGGATGGACCAGTTTTGAAAGAATGTAAATTGTCAGATTTAAGGCTGATTTATATATCTGCGGCACTGATGCGCACCTCGGTGCCTGGTTCCCGCCTCTGAATGAGCAAATTTGAGCTATTTGTAGCCTTCAGAAAAAACACCCATGAAGAAACTCGACACAGAGGAACATAACCTACTGTCAGCTAGCGTTTCGGAAGTGTTTTTGCAGAGCGAAACAAACAGCACGCAGAACTATATACCAGCTTAATAGTCTGTAGTAGTCTTGAACAACGTAAATTGATGGATCAGCTGTGTTTGATTAGGGTTGGAGCAAAACTGCAGAGCTGCGGCCCTCCAGGAATTAAGTTTGAGACCTATGGACGAGCACGAGCTTGATTACCTAGCCTAGGTGTGTCTGATTGGGCTTGGAGCTAAAATCTGCAAGGCATCTGTCCTTCAGGACGGAGATTGAGGGTGCTTTTACACTTTTGGTCCGCACCCGGGTTTCGTTTGACATCAGAGTATGGTACGTAGGGCTGTAACGATACGCGATATGAAACCGAAATCGCGACACTAAGATTTACGATCCTGTGTCGCGATGTGATAAGGAAGAATCGCGACACACCCATGACTAACTTTTCAATCATGTAACGCCTTCCTGCAAAAGTTGAGCTAGTTGAAGAAGAACGTGAGGAAACATGCCAACTAACCCAGAGATTGCAGACCCTCCCTCTTCATATAAGTCTATGGCAACATTTCAGCTACCCAGTGGAGATAACGGATGGCAATTGTGATCGACAAGACCCACACAATATGCCGTAAGTGCTTTAGTGACAGGCAACACAACCAACATACAGATGATACGTAAAGTACACACAGAATACATAAAGAGGCTGTGATAGATCGGAAGATCAGCATATCAAAAGTTCCCGTGACAACAGACAACGAAACATTGCCAATGCTGTCGAAGCGGCCGTTTTTTTCCGCATTTAAGATGCTTTGCTCACACTGTTAATCTGGCTGCACAGAGAGGGATGGGCGTTCACCTGATGTCCCGACTTTAATATGGGGTTCTCTGAAACTATGAATATTTAACTTTAATTTTATTTAGGCTATTTTATTTAGGCCTACCAAACCAACACAATCTCACGGCAACTTGTGTTTTGGCGCTGAAGCATATAGCGCGCTTGTTTTGAAGCGCATCACCGCAAAGGTTATTCATTATTCTTTTTTTATCTAGTAAATAACTGACCAACTAAAACTACATCAATATTAAGATAAAATTTATACCTAACGAAATTCGTTTCAAAAAGATATTTTTTTCCAAGAAAAATGTATGAATTATATGTTTGTTTGTGCCTGTCCAACTGTGCGGTGAAAATGTGTTCCGCTCCGGGGAAAATAAGAATTTAATAGTTCACAGCAGAAAGGGCACGGTCCGTGCGGGCTTTCTCCATCTTCTCAATTGTGTTGGGCACAGCTAGGTTCAGTTTGGAGGCATTTTGACGCCAGTGTCCATTCCGTGTCCATGAAATGGAAAGTTAGCGACATGTAAAGTGTCATTTTTGTACTCGACCACATCTGTTGTAAGTGAAAAATACTCGACTGTGGTGGAATTGGGCTGTTGCAGCTCACCACGGATACGTTTGTAGGCTCGTAGAATAGCTGTTTTGGAGAAATATGTACGTCCGGACAATTCATTATAGCTGTCGGGTGTGGTTACGAGGTCTCCTATTGAAAGACACTATTTTTTTCGCAGAGATTCTTGGTTACTGCATCAGTGCATTTGTTCCACCTCACATTGTCCCTCCTATATTTTGTGCATCGCTTAAATGCATCACTAATTGATGGCTGCACCTGTTCGTCTGACTTCTGCGGTCGATTTTTCATTTGTCAGGCAAAGTTTACATCTCTTAAATGTAAGAGAACTTGATTGAAAAAGAATTTTCAACATGCTCGAATCATCTCCACAATGGAGTTTAGTTCTGTTTGTTTTTCAACAGTATTTTGTTACAAAAAAACAGAAGTGTTATAGCTTTTTCTATTTATTTATTTTATATTTGGCTATTTATATAGTTAATAATTTGCATGGTTAATCTTGTTCTTTGGTGTTCAGTTTATAAAGATTTTTCAAATGTTATTTGATAAAAAATATTGTTTTAAAAAAAAAAAAGTTTCCCACCCCTCACGAAAAAAAATCGTGATACGAATCGAATCGTGGGTCAAAAATCGTGATACGAACCGAATCGTGGGTTTGGTGTATCGTTACAGCCCTAATGGTACGTTTAGCTAGTTCGAACGTGTCTTCAGAACTCAGGTGCGCACCCACGAACTGTACCCGAGTCCGCCTGAAATAGGTGGTCTGAGGTACGGTTCACACGAACTCTTGTCCGGTTCGCTTCTGGTATGAATGCAATCGTACCAAATAGCGGAAGTGAACCACCAACAGTACAACAAACTACAGTTTTTATCGCGTTCATTCATGTGTGTGTGTGAGTCTGTATATCACGTACTGTACCTTGCTGACAAGCGGGACTCAGCCAGGGCAAGCACAGTGATAATTCTTGTCTCCTCCAAAAACAGCTGTGTGTTTGTTTAGAATAGGAAATGGACGCAAGTCGCTTTCTGTATGTCCAAAACCAAAAGGTTCAGTAAAAGCGAAACGACCGCGATGTGCGGATGTCTTACCATTTTGGTGCTTTGCTTTCGTGTCAGTCACCTGGCAACAGTCGTACACAAAACAGCGGCTTGGTGACGCAAGCGTACCGGAGTTCAGAAGGAAAAAAGACAGTGTGAACACAAACCAACCGAGAAGGTGGCAAGGGGGACAATCGAACCTGGGTACGGTCCAGGCAATTGAACCAAGTGTGAAAGCACCCTGAGCAGTCTAGGTAGAGTTGCACGTACAGAGGTCACTTTAGTGCCCTGTTGCTGGTTTTGATGCTCTAAATATTTGTTGCTATTGGCCGATAATTTAGGTTCATCTTTAACACTTTCTTTTTGCTTTAGACCTGATGTTACCGAAAGAGGAGACTCAAGATCTGAATGAATTGAAAATTGAAGATCTCCACAGAAATCATTTCAGAATTGGAGATAGATCTTTTAGTTCCCCACAAACTGAAAATTCTCCCTCGCCAACAACAAACGAATGTTACGAGTGTGAAAAAGTGTTCGAACATAAAAAGAACTTTAAACAGCACATGCTAACACACTTTATAGACGGCTGTTTGACATGCCAGCTGTGTGGAAGGGGATGCAAGAACTGGAGAACCTTCGAGCACCACATGAAAGTTCACGCTGGAGAGAAACCTTTCAGCTGCCAACAGTGTCCAAAGACTTTTGTTCAAAGGGATAAACTCAGGCTCCACATGAGAGTTCACACTGGAGAGAAACCGTTCGCATGCCAAGAGTGTAGAAAGACTTTTGCTCGAAAAGATAATCTCAAAAGCCACATGAAGGTTCACACTCAAGAGAAACCGTTCACGTGCCAAGAGTGTGGAAAAAGTTTCGCTCAAAAAGCATACCTCAAAAGCCACACAAGAGTTCACACCGGAGAGAAGCCTTTCACCTGCCAAGAGTGTGGAAAGAGTTTCAGTCAACAAGGGGTCCTTAAGGTCCACATGAGGATTCACACTGGAGAAAGACCTTACACTTGCCAACAGTGCGGAAAGGTTTTTTCTCACTCTTTAAACCTTGGTATCCACATGAGAGTCCACACCGGAGAGAAGCCCTTTACTTGTCCACAGTGTGGAAAGAGTTTCAGTCAAATAGGGGCCCTTAAGTTCCACATGAGAACTCACACCGGAGAAAAACCTTTCAGCTGCCAACAGTGTGGAAAGAGTTTCAGAGTAAAAATGAACCTTAAAACACACATGAAAGTTCACACCGGAGAAAAACCCTTCACGTGCCAAGAGTGTGGAGTGAGTTTCAGAGTTAAAAAGACCTTTTCCTCCCACATGAAGGTTCATGCGTCAGAGTGAGAAGAGTTTCACATGCCAAATATGACAAGACATTTGCAAATCCATTCTTTCAGCAGCTGAGCGCGGTAAGAGATTTAAAAGTGAGCATGATACCTGCTAGTGATGGATCATTATTGAATGATTCCTTCATCACGAACAAATCTTTAATGTGACTTGTGAACAATGAGTCATCTCAGGAAGTGATTTGTTCATTCCCACATGCTGTCGGCGGTTCAGTCCCAGCAAATCCTCTGAATTACCAGCATAGGCCCTCTCCTCTGAGTATAGACTTCGCTCCATTGACTTCAATACCTTTACCCCTGTACCTGGTGCTGATTACATTAGCAAGTGACAACCATCCACAACTAAATATGATTGTATACATACTGGCTACTTTAATTGAAATATTTTGATATCAAGCTCTTGAAAGTCACTTTTCTGCTCGCGTGAACAGTTATTCTTGTCAGCCATGCTGCTTCTCAATGGTAAGATTGCATTTGCATACATATTGAAAAAAAAAAGACAAGTAGGTTACTGCTGCCAGCCCTAATATCTGTCTTTTTACTACCCATTGTAAGTGTCCAGTTGTGTTCTGTTGCATTTCACCGTTAAAATACTGCAAATTGATCCAGAGTCCCGAGTGCAGGCCTTCTGCAGGTGGCAGGGGGAATTCAAGTATTGTCTTAATGGGGTCTTAATTTCGAGAGGATCACGTGCTTATAATTTTCCACGGCAGGCTCCGCATTAGCTAATGCACGATTCACCAATCAGACGATTCGTAACTCACTATAATTAACCAGAGTTTCTTACCTCAGTATCTTCATCTTGAAGAATCACTCCTACTCCCCTCTCCTTTTCTACACGGTGGCCCAGTGGTTAGCAATGTTGCCTCACAGCAAGAATGTCACTGATTAGGTCCCTACTGAGCCAGTCCACATTTCTGTGCAAAATTTGCTTGTTCTCCCCTTGCTCATGTGGGTTTCCCCCAATTTCCTCCCACAATACAAAAACACGCGACCTAAGTAAATTGAACATACCAAATTGGCACCATAGTCAAGCTCTTAATATCTTTCTATAGCCATCCCTATATCTGTCATTAGCCAGAAATAAGTCGGGGGAGATTATCGAGACCTACCTGAGCTCAAACTCCCCTCTCGCCCTGCTAATGGGAGGGAGCCCCGGGCTCGAGGATCTTATAAGCTCAGGACTCTCTCCCGGGACAGCATGAAAAGGTTTATATTTCTTATCTTGACGTATTTTGCAAAATGTTTACTTTTGTTTCTGTTCTTGCATTGAAGTGATAAAACTGTTTGATACCAGTGTGCACTGCAGAGGTAAGAAAACGGCATATTCAGCTATTGAAGCTATCAAATTAGATGCCTTTTTAGGAATTATTTTCTCTTGGCTTATAGCCATTGGTTGCTATAGATATTTTCGTAGGTTGACTGAAGTGTATCAATGAGTTTTACTCTGAATAAGGTGTTGGACAATTGGTAATCTTTACTGTACGAACATTTGTCTCTTGTTGCCCCTAATCTAAAACATCAGTAAAATCTCCATGACAGACTTTGCTCCCCAGATGGGATCTCACTATGGGTGTCAAAAGAAATGTTCTTCGATGCATCCTGATGACACTGACATCTTGGCGTGCTTGGTTAAGGAGACATGTAAAATGGAAGGTGCATGGCGGAGAGATGTCTCGGTCAAAGTGAAGAGGGTTGGGGAGTCGTGGAAGAAAGTGAAAGTGAACAGCGGACAGGGGAGGAGGGCGGTTGAGGAGGGGGATCAGATGTCAGAGGTCCCGGATCCGGCGTGTTGCGGCACAAATTTGTTCATAAATCAATTTCATGATCATAAAGTCTTCAATAACATCCCTGAGGGTACTCACTGTTTTGTCTCCGGACTGCTCTCTTGTTCTGTGATTATATCAGCTCGATTTCAGTTAAATTCTGTGTTCATTTTTGATTACTATAGTTTTACTGCAGTACTAATACTACAATATATTACTATATATATACTATGGCGACATGGTGGTGCAGTGGGTAGCGCTGTTGCCTCACAGCAAGAAGGTTGCTGGTTTGAGCCCAGTCTGGATCAGTTTGCATGTTCTCCCTGTGTTCACATGGGTTTCCTCGGGGTTTCCCCCACAGTCCAAACACATGCGCTATAGGTGTATTGAATAAGCTAGTGTATGTGTGGGTGTGAATGCAAGAGTGTATGGGTGTTTCCCAGTGCTGGGTTGCGGCTAAAGGGCATTCGCTGTGTAATACATAAGTTGGGGGTTCATTCAGTTGTGGCGACCCCCTGAGTAGTAAAGGGACATGGGTGTAAACCCCAGGGGGGACATGTCCCCTCCCATCCGAGGGTTTGCAATTAAAATGCGTTTAGAAACTGTTGAGTTCCCCCTCCCCTTCCTCACAGTGGTTTGGTCCACTGCCTGCTTTCCCAGTTCATCTCACCTACTATACGCACACGCACAAGTCAGGTGCATGCATGTGGAACTTCAGTAAGGGGGTATTTTATTCACTTTAAATAAAGCGATTATCTTTAATGTTATTGATACAGACTCATTTATAAATTATTTGCCGTAAAAATGCTGATTACCGATGTATTTTCCATGTGTTAGCGACTGAAATATTACCTATCTAGTTAACGTTAACGTTAGCATTAGCTTGTTTACAATGGCTTGTTGCAAAGTGCATTGCAGCTAACGCCCCAAAGCCGTTTCCCATGCATTGTTTTATTTGTGACGAGCTGGCATAATGTTAATAACATAAACGGCCACAATTAGCATATTGTTTATGATTGGACTGACCCTGCTGTATTTTGGTGTTTTCCGTTCTGTTCGTACATGACTTAATTAATTCAAGACAACAATTTTAACCTTTAATTCCTTGTTTTTATTGTTGTGTTTATTTTTTATACATCATGTAAAACGCTTTGAATTACCATTGTGAATAATCTTGCAGTGACTAGATAAAGTGACAGAGTAAAGGAAAGTGGACATAAGAACATTTTTCAGCGCACTTAAACGCCAATAAATACAAAAAGTTCACATATTAAGGCTTTAAGAATGGCTGCTTATGAAAATACTAATGTCACAATGTCAATCACAGGCAAGAAGAAAGAAATTAGGGACAGCAGAGCAGGGTCATTCAGATGTAGTGTCAGGTAGGGGTGAAGGGATAATGACAGAGTTTTTATTTGGATAAGCAGTTTCTTTAATGTTTTAGAATTGTGGATGGGGAATATATAGAAAATGTCCAACAAAAGAAATCTATCATTTTCACAGACTCCAAATCATGCCTCCAAGCTATGGAATCTTCAAAGAATGATCATCCTTTGATTGATAATATTTTAACTAAAGTTCATCAATTACAAAATCAGTTTTATCAGGTCATTTTTTGCTGGATTCCAGGACATGTCGAGCTTTCAGGAAATGAGCGAGCTGACGCAGCTGCCAAAGATGCTTTAAAGCAAGCGGTGAACAAATGCCAAATTCCTCCATCAGAGATAAGACGTTTTATAAATGTTTAGATTTTAAACAAATGGCAAGAGGAGTGGAACACAATGGAAAATAATAAATTATATGAAATCCAACCTGAAATCTCATACAGAATTTTAAGACATTTTAAGACTAGATTTGATCAAGTGGTTTTTACTAGATGTCGTATTGGACATACAAGACAAACATGTTTTTTTGCTCCAAGGTGAAAACCCTACGCAGTGTTTGTACTGCACAATTCCGCTATCTATTAAACACATTTTACTGGACTGTCCCGCTCTTAATGACTCCAGAAGACTTTTTTTTATGAAATGAACTCTCTTAAGGACATTTTTAACAAAGTGACACCAGAAAAGATTTTAGAATTTTTATCATGTATTAACACAAAAAAATCTTATTTAATTCATGTCTTCATTTGGTTGTTGATTTTTAATTGTATATCTATTATTGAAATGTTTATGCCGTGAAAATAGCCTTGGTTGCTGACATGGCATTAAAATAAATAAAAATGAATGAAGAGTTGTGGATGAACCTCACAGGCTCACCAGTTTACACTATGATCTGTCCATTTAACAAGTGTAAAGTAAACAAGTGAGTGATTATGAGTTTATAAAACGTCTTTCCTGCATTTCTTCTGCTTCAGGAGTCAGTCTGTCGACCGTACACGACATAAATAATCTGAAGAAAAATCTGCTGTCACTGAACCTGAGAAAAACTTTGAAAATAACCATAATGACGCAGTCTCTATGCTGCAATGATAATGATAGAGCCAGTGTTTTTAACTGTGGGGATCTTTATAACTACAGTTTGACTGTATTATTTGTGTCCCCCTCGAAAAATTGTTCAAGGAAAATTTTATATGTATTGTCCCCCCCTAGTGTTATGTGAGATGTACGCCCATGTAAAGGGATTAACCCGAAAAGAAAATTAATTAATGTATATATGGTACAAGAAACATTTCTAACATGGTTACTAGAGTCATGGCTCGTACAGTGTTATAAATAAAACCATAGTCCCAAAACTGACCAAAAAACCCCACTGGAACACAAAAATGTTGAATACGAATTCAATAAAGTGCATTATTAATGCTAATATCAGTAAACAAAAACAAACTGACCGGCGAGGCTCTTCAAATGTGCAGCAGGTGGCGGTAACGCACTGTCTGCCGCACTTTTCACATACAAACGTCATCAGGCTGCGCCGCGCTCCCCCATCTGTGCTCGACTGAGGAGAGGTTTGTTTTCAAACACCTATCATGTTTATATTAATACAAATCGTATTATTTTTGACAAGAGATGCAAAACTATTATTATATTCGTCTTTTTAACACTTTATCTAACAGGAATATACGTATTTACATTATATAATTTAAAAACAAACGCGTCTACGCTGGAATAACAGAAGAAGTGTGTCTGATTTCACTATATATATATATCGTCAGTCAGTTTTTCACACTGTTAAATAACGATGAGAGAAACTGTTGACCTGCTGGTTATAAAAACTACAATGCTAAATAGTAGCCTACAACGAGAGCTAACAAACCTGTTGCAGTCATTTGTCTCTCAGGAGGACAAAACATGATCAAAATCACTGCATAAAGACTCACAAATATACACAAGAGCTTTGCTGAACACAGGGCTGGACTGAAAAACAGCCCTAGACATGATCTAGAGCGGCCCACCATGCCTTCATGTCTGATATTTTTAGGGACTCTCCGTAAGAGTAATGTTTTATATATATATATATATATATATATATATATATATATATATAGTTGTACAAACTGTATTTTCTATCGCATTTTATTATTCTGTATGATTTATAAACGAGTTTACCCATTAGGACCTCAATTTAGGTCCTCAGAGTGACACAAGTCCCTATTAATTGTTGTGTATTGAGGTTTCAGGACCCACCAGAATAAAAAACAGGCGTACACACACAAATAGTTTAATACACTACAGATGCATAAACCATAAGCATCTGTATGTATTAATTCAGTTTTCTTTGTGCTCCTTGTAAAATGGCTGAATGGAATCTAAATACTTATTTACTATTAAAGAGAGATACACCTCACCTCTCATCTTCTAACTCTAATGATTTATGTTCAATAACTGTGTTGTTTTACACTGAGAAAATTAGCTGATCTGCAGGAAACTTTGCTAACCGGCCAACGGAATGGGTCACTGAAGTTTTTTTCCGGTAAGGTAAAAAAAACAAACAAAAAACCCAGCGGTAATACTGCATATCGCGCTATTGAGCCACCCATAAATACCGCAAGGGAAATTTCCAAACCGCCTCCTTAATACAATTTAAATAACATTTATTTGATTAGCTAACGTTAATGCTTACTAAATGCTTACTAACTTAAATGTCCGTCTCACCTCAGCCGTC
>CAIGQQ010027819.1:103469-123617 GCA_903798035.1 Danio albolineatus
ATATATATATATATATATATATATATATATATATACACACACACACACACACACACACACACACACACAGCTGAAGTCAGAATTATTAGCCCCCTTTCACAGAAATTTTCACAGCATGTCTGATAATATTTTTTCTTCTGGAGAAAGTCTTATTTGTTTTATTTCAGCTTGAATAAAAACAGATTAAAATTTTTTTAAGAACCATTTTAAGGTCGATATTATTGGCCCCTTTAAACTAATTTTTTTTGCAATAGTCTACAGAACAAACCATCATTATACAATAACTTGCCTAATTACCCTAACCTGCCTAGTTAACCTAATTAACCCAGTTAAGCCTTTAAATGTCACTTTAAGCTGAATAGAAGTGTCTTGAAAAATATCTAGTAAAATATTACTTACTGTCATCATGGCAAAGATAAAAGAAATCAGTTATTAGAGACGAGTTATCAAAACTATTATGTTTAGAAATGTGTTGAAAAAAAATCTCTCCATTAAACAGAAATTGGGGGAAAAAATTAACAGGGGGGCTAATAATTCTGACTTCAACTGTATATATACACACAGTTAAAGTCAAAATTATTTGCCCTGTGAATTCTTTTTTTAAATATTTCCCAAATTATGTTTAACAGAGCAAGGAAATTATTTACAATATTACGGATAATATTTTTTCTTCTGGAGAAAGTCTTATTTGTGTTATTTTGGCTAGAATAAAAGCAGTTTTTAATTTTTAAAAACCATTTTAAGGTCAATATTATTAACTCCTTAAGCAATATTTTTTTTTTTGATTGAATACTGTTATCTTGTAAAATATCCAGTCAAATATTATGTACCCTCATCATGGCAAAGATTTATATATATATATATATAAAACCATTTTTATGTTAAAAATATTTAAATGTAATATTTTAATGCTTAACAGGTTGAATGACTTATTTGTGCAGGCCATGGCTAATAAGTCATTCCATTAATCTGCAGTTTCTTTAGTTATCCCATCCCATAGTTACCACTAATAAGGTTCAAATTGGGATCATTTTGACACTCACCGCTGTGTGTTTCTTCAGGTTGGAGCTGTAGTTCATGTATGAGTTGCGATGTCAGTTCGATGTACAGCACGCCTCGCATTATCAAGATTATTACTCTTGTTGACATCCTGCGGTGAAAAAAGACTGAACTTGAGGCCGCGGGTGACCTGGTCAGATAAACTCACTGCACAGACAGCGTGACTCTCCTTCTCAGAACCGCAGATGGCCACAGTATGACCGCAGTATGAACTCGCACGTCTTCCTCGACTTCAGCCATCATTCCAACATAGGCGCTCGTACCGAAAGCGGGAGACGCGTCTCTATAGTAACCTCTCCAGTGCGGCGCCTCGCGATACAAGTAATAGAAATCATATTTATTATCATTTGACAGTAACGGAGGAACGCGGCCAAATGCAGCGGAGTAAGAGTCATGATTTTTCTCTAATTATTTACTTGAGTAAGAGTACACATTTTTAAATGTACTCAAAAAGTACACGTTACACAACAACTTTACTCAAGTAAATGTAACGAAGTAAATGTAACTCGTTACTACCCACCTCTGGATACATTACACATCAACTAAAGATTTAAAATATGATATCCTAGTGGACCACCCCTTTAAAGCAAGTAATAGTGTAAATGTCTTCATAAATTAAGCAGATTTTACTTGAGTGGAGAGCTGAACTGAAGAAACTCACTGCACAGACAGCCACAGTTGAATGAACCGCCAGCTTATCCAGCATTTGTTTTACGCAGCGGATGCCCTTCCAGCCACAACCCATCACTGGGAAACATCCACATATTCTCATTCACGCTCATACACTACGGACAATTTAGCCTACCCAATTCACCTTTACTATGTGTTTTTGGACTTGTGGGGGAAACCAGAGCACCCGGAGGAAACCCACTCGAACACTGGGAGAACATGCAAACTCCCATTTATTTTTCAGTGAAAGGTAACCTTCTAGACATCTAGAAGATTTTCCACGATAATGACACCCGTACGCCCTTCTCTTAATGCATCACCGTATTGAAATATTCAATTCTGGACCATTTTGAGGGACGTAAACAATACCAATGGTCCTAATGGTTCCTGATTTGCAGATTTAATTTCCATATAACTTCTGAGAATCCTGAAAGGTCCATATATTGACAAATAACGTTATGATAACTGATTTAACGTTAAATTACGATTGAATCGCCTCTTGTAATAGTTACGCACTAGGGAACGTTCATGGGCCAATGACATGCCCACGTTGAAATGCTCTACATCAGGGATGTCCAAACTCGGTCCTGGAGGGCCGGTGTCCTGCAAAGTTTAGTTCCAACCCCAATCAGACACACCTGGGCTAGCTAATCAAGCTCTTACTAGGCTTTCTAGAAACATCCTTGCAGGTGTGTTGAGGCAAGTTGAAGCTAAAATCTGCAGGACACCGGCCCTCCAGGACCAAATTTGGACATGCCTGGTCTACATTAAGGTGTCATGTAAAGTTCTTTGCACATCGTCAACAAACAACGGCAGTTCTCTCACGTGTGCGTCCTCATGTGGTACTTGAGGGTCACTTTATATCTGAAGCTCTTCCCGCAGTGACCGCACATGAACGGCTCCTCTCCGGTGTGAGTCCTCAAGTGTCTGTTGAGGATTCCTCTTCGGTTGAAACTTCTTCCGCAGTGTTGACAAGTAAACGGTTTCTCTCCGGTGTGAATCCTTATGTGGTCTTCAAAGTGTCCCCTTTGACTGAAGACCCGTTCGCACTGAGGACACGTGTAGAGCTTGTCTCCGTTATGGATCCTCATGTGGTCTTTAAAGTGTCCTTTCTGGCCGAAGCTCTTTCCACACTGAGGGCATGAGTAGAGCTTGTCTTCGGAGTGATTTCTCACGTGGGCTTGAAGGTTATCCTGTCGATCAAAGCTCTTTCCACAGTGCTGGCATGAAAATGGCTTGTCTCCGCTGTGAATTCTCATGTGTCTGCTAAGGCTTTCTTTCAAAGTGAAAGTTAGTCCGCACTGTTGGCAGGTGAAGACGCTCTCTCCGCTGTGAATTCTCATGTGCGAATTAAGGTTCCCCTTCCGGTTGAAGCTCTTCCCGCAGTGTTGGCAGCTGTACGGCTTTTCTTCGCTGTGGACGCCCATGTGGACTTCGAGATTTCCGTGTTGGGCAAAACTCTTCCCGCACTCAGGGCAGGTGTAGGGTTTCTCTCCAGTGTGAACTCTCAGGTGTCTATTAAGGCTTCCTTTCTGAGTGAACTTTGTTCCACACTGTTGGCAGACGAAGGGACTCTCTTTAATGTGAACTTCTTTCAACGCCTGCTGATCATTCTCTTCGGTTTCCGTCAGAACGTCACTGTCCTCCTTCAACGCCATCAGATCTAAAGCAAAAACACTAATGTTAAATGGCGCAACACAACAGACACCAAAAATATCGCACAACTCGATTCTATTTTCCTTCGGCTTAGTCCCTTATTTATCAGGGGTTGCCACAGTGGAATGAACCGCCTATTCATGCAGCGGATACTCTTCCGGAAGCATTTTTAGCTTAGCTTAGCAAAGATAATTGAATTAGACTATTAGCATCTCGTTAAAAATTATCAAAAAGTTTTGATAATTTTCCTATTTCACAAGTTCACACTTAAATATTGCTTGGCGCTTTCGTTTTCAATCCACCTATAGCGCATGTCTTTGGACTTGTGCGAGAATCCGGAGCACCCAAAGGAAACCCACACCAACACGGGGAGAACATGCAAACTCCACACAGAAACGGTGACTGGCGCAGCCAGGACTTGAACCAGCGACCTTCTTGCTTTGAGGCGACAACATAACAATAATTAATATTTTTACATTAGTGTGACGATTGGGGTGGGGGTAGACGTTAAAAAAAAAACAATTTATTGGGTAATTTAATAGATAACACAAATAATTCTCGTTAACTTCCGGCCGCAATCGTATCCGATCTAGCAACAACCGCCGATCTCAGAATCTGGCGGGAGCACTTTTAACTTAGCTTAGCATAGATAATAGAATTGGATTAGACCATTAGCATCTCGCTCAAAATCGATCAAAAAGCTTTGATAATTTTCCTATTTCACAAGTTCACCTTCTAAATACACGACCTTCTTGCTGTGAGGCGACTAACCATTTACCATTTTAGAACCCATTCAGCCGATCTCAGAGTTTAACGGAGCACTATTAGCTTAGCTTAGCATAGATAACAGAATTGGATTAGACCATTAGCATCTCGCTCAAAAATTTTTTTTTTAAGTTTTGATAATTTTCCTATTTCAAGACTTCGCCCTTAGATATTGCCAGACGCTATTAGCTGGTTTGGCATATATCGAAGTTACCCGGCCTTTCCATAAATTAAACGCTAACAGACTGGAGGTTTTGGATACCAGAAAATAGACTTTATTGAACATAATAAAGCCGAGCAAGTGCAGAGCAGACCAATCTGAAGTCTCTCCTGGACAATTCTGAAGTGTCTTGAGTTTCTCTTCCACCTCTAGGTGTTCTCATTTCAACATAAATAGTCCTATAACATTTATCCGTTACATTTCTGCCCTTCTGGCTCAGGTATATTCTTGGCTCTGTGCCCATCTGGCTCAGGTTCAGGTCTACGTTCCAGTGTTCCCTTTGCTAAATTTTTCTAGTACGGTTAAATGGGTTTACATACATTGTAACAATGGTATATTAGCGCCTGGTCAATAAGCATGTAAGGGGGTCCAAGATCATGTAAGTCTCGAGGGCTCCCCCTGGTAAAAAGAGGAAAATGAGGAGATGGGGTGGAGTTACATCATGTGCTATGACTGACTTATGAAAAGTTGCAATATTCTAGACCAATATGGCTAAGAGTGGCCCTCGCGGTGACGCAGTGGGTAGCACGACCGCCTCACAGTTGGAAAGTCACTGGTTCGAGTCTCGGCAGGGTCTGTTGGCATTTCAGCGTGGAGTTTGCATGTTCTCCCTGTGTTGGCGTGGGTTTACTCCGGGTGCTCCGGTTGCTAATGGTCCAATCCCGGTCCTCGTGCACCACGACTCTGCGCATTTCATATGTTTCTCTGGTCACTTTCAAGTAATTTGTTCTAATCTGTGCCCTGTAAAGTGGACATTCCTTCATTGTTTCAGTCTGAAGGGAGCATATATATGTGTGATATGTGAATTTACATTGTATTTACTTACGAAGGGATATTATGTCACACTCCGCAGGCTGAGCTGTTGTGCAAACCTGTGAATGAACATCCTGAAGTGAAATAAAGAGTTCTCCGGTTCAGGTAGAGAGGAATGAAAGAGGAGGGCGTGAGGAGCAATGCACACTGTGTAGGGATCCTGTCAATCAGAGCCTTCTAAGGAGCTGGTTATAAAAAATAAGAGAGACATGCAAAATATGCAGAGCGGCGGGGTACGAGGAGCACGATTAAAACGCTGGTCTAATCTGCTTCAATGATCTATGCTAAGCTAAGCTAAGCTAAGCTAAAAGTGCTCCCACCAGACCTGGAGATCGACTAAATAGGTTAAAAATTAATGGTAAAACTCAACTTATCGCCTCACTTTTGGTTGAATTAATTCTTGAATAAACATTTCTGGTTTATTTCTAGCGGTAGAGGTATTCTTTATTTTAATTTCGTGACATAAAGACATTAAATAGCGTGTGTGTTACGATTGAAGTTATTTGTTTATTTATTTTGTTGTGTGTCTTTTTGTTTGTCCCGCCTTCTTGTGGTGTTTTCTCTTCTTTCATAGGCTCCCACGGCAATGAGGTCTATGCCCTGATTGGCTGCTGGTCGCAGAGGCCTATAAATAAGACCTTTCGGCCTGGTTCGAGGAGCTCATTCGTGGTGCGACGGTTGCTGGGAGTGGAGCTCCTGGATTTCCCTCTTTTCCCCCTTTGGCCGACGACCAACAATGTGTTTCATCCTGTGCTATTGTTTATACATTTGCTTGACTATTTTGAAAGTTTGAGCTTGTAGGGGTGGCCTGCTGATTTATTTGATTACTTTTGACTTTGTTTATGTTAGGGATACAGGTAAGCTTCCTGTATTTTCTTTAAATATTCATAGTTAATTTAGTTTATTTTACTTTGTAGATTCTTTTGTTTGTTATTTTGGCCTGAGGCCACCCTGAAGATATGCTCATTAAATACTACTTTACTATAATAAATCAATTCAATTACTCCCAATCGAGTGTCCGAGTTTGGTTGTCGACCAAAGGGGTCTCTGAATTAAGTTTGTTTTGGTTTTTTGGGGAAATCCACCACCTACAACATTTGTTTTTCGTTTATTATGCCCATTATGTTTTTTTTCCTAGACTTTGGGGCGTAATAGTGTGTTTTCTTTCGCGTTTTTTTTAATCATAAATAAAAAAACGCGATAAAAAAAAAGAATCATAATCATTTCTTTTTTTTAATCATAAATCTACAGGTTAAGTATTTAGGTGTTATTTACTTACAGAAAACAAATGAACAAAGACCCTCAGAGTAAAGCAGATCGTTGTTGTAGGCCACTATTGTGATTAAATATATGATTAATGATAAACATCAAATTAAAAGACAAACTCAGGCCAAATTCTGTATTTTTTGAATCCTTCCACCTTGAGAAATGCAAGCATAGCACTCCTGAAGATGAGTTCTATTAAAAACATGGTGTTTATTCAAAATTAGAAACATCCTTATATATATAAATATTAGTTTTTAATTTAGGCTTCTTCTGTAGTGGACATTTTGTGAAAACACAATTATTAAAACGTAAACGTAAAATTATCAGCTTATCAAAATGTAAAATTATCAGCTTTTTGATAATAAAAAACCAACCTGTTTGTGTCTCAGTATCTTCATGTTTCCCACGCAACGCTTCTTCAATCGTCTTGTCCTCTCCCTCTTCTTTAATTAACGACATCTTCATAATAATATCACATGGATATCAACAGCTTTTAGAAAACGTCCTGTATATGACAAGAAAAATACTTTGTATGACTTAAAATGAGTTTCATTTTATTGCAAAATTAATTGGAAAATTAAGTAAAGTTCATATCCCACTTATTCAACTTATTTAGTCAAATTCCTCCCGTAAATATATGACAAATGTACAACTTTGATTAGAAAATATGCATTGCTAATGCTAAGCGCTATATTTAAACAAATTTAAAGGATCTTTTTGTGCATTTTTAGAGCCTCAGATATTAAAATATTTGAATATCAGCTTGTCTAATCCCAACAAACCATAAATCATTGTAAAGCCTTTTTAAATTCAGCTTTTTTATTTGCATTTAATACGCTCTCTATATCTAAACAATAAAACAGCCACTTATGACTGGTTTTGTGGTCCAACCTGCTGAAAAAACTAGCCTGGTTTAAGCTGGACATAGTTGGTTTTGGCTGGGCTCTCAGCCTGGCTGGTCAAGGTGATTTTTAGCTGGTCAATTCCCAGCCTGACCAGCTAAGACCAGACTGGAAATGGCTAAAACCCCTCTAAAACCAGGCTGGTCGACCAGCTAACCAGCCTAGGCTGGTTTAAGCAGTTTTTTTTCAGTGGGAAAGGTCACACTTATTCAATTTATTAAGAGTATTTAGCAGCTCACTTTCTGCTATGACTAGTTGTCAGGGGCAGAATTTGTGTTTGTTATAAGTTAAACTTATTCACGACACAAGGATCGAAACAATGAGCTTAACATTAGAAAAAAAAACACACGAGTGTTCCTAAAGCTAACACAAACCTTCAGCCGAAACACACCAGAAATGCAGGAGTGCGACGCTGCTCCATGACTCCGCGTTACCAGACTAAAATAAAAGTCTATATTTTCCTTATATTTATATCTATGTTGGTGCGTTTCAGTCGCTTTTCAGAACGCGCTTTTATTTTGGTGAGGCTGTATGACGTCATAAAGCTGCGCGCCAGGATCGGTTGAATTCGGTTAAAGGTTTGTTTTGTTTCTTGTCGGTTTTAGGCATTTTACGCCATAGTCTTTACAAAACTATGTTTTTTTTATTCAAATGTAAAACAGAAATTAATTATTATCAACTTTTATGTTATAATATGCACGCTAGCGTACGTTAACGCTACTATTGTGAGTAAAACCGCGTCCACTGTTTGTTTTGGCTGCTCTTATTTTTACACAAAAACTGTTCTAGGTGGCTGGAAATGCCTTTAAATATTCGGCTGAAGTTTTTTTCTGCGTGTGTTTGACAAATAGGAAAAAGTAAATGCGATACATAGCCAAAAAGTGTATTGTTTTATATATTTTAAAACATATAATGTGTACAAAACACACACAGCCTCGTGTACGCTGCATTTTAAAACTGTTTATTTTAAACCTAATGTTCACCGCAGTGACCCATTTATTCTTATACAAACCATTTATAATGGGGTATATGCACACAGACTTTTAATTTTCAGCCAGCCCGACGGCTAACACCAACACCGGTCTTTCCATTACAAAATTGCCACATTTAAGATCTAATTTCTTTAAAAGTACGTGATCTTCACTGTCTAATAGATATTTAATATAAAGTGGGTCTCAGACCGGACAAGAAGCACTGCATTGAATTAAAATTGTCCTTGCCATTTCTTTAAAACACAAACATTTATTTTACCTCAGTATTTTGAATGGAGCTAGCCTGCTATTACTGACGGCGCTGGCATTTACACGGTCTATCATCTTATTTTACACTTGAACAACTAAACAAATGCCTAAGTTTATATAACTGGTTGTATTTTGATTACATTAAGATGTCGAGGCTGTAAAAGGAACCTTATATAAATTTAAATAGTCACCGAAACCTTTCACCAGAAGTTTATCGTTGGCTGTAAAACACTAGCTGTGCATATAGCCCATTGTTCCTGAGAAATGTAATGCGTAATTTAAATACAAACGTTAATCACAAGCTGCTCAGAGCAGGTTTTCTAAGCGAATAGTTTTCATTTCAAGTGCTAGTTTTAATTATTCTTATTTCAAACACAGAGAGAAAACCCCCGCGCCTGATCTCATCTCGACGCTATTATGAAGATGGCGTTTATTAAGGAGGAGAGTGAAGACTTGAAGATTGAAGAAACATTCAGTGTCAAACAAGAATATCCCGAGGAACAAACAGGTTGGTTTTTAATTTAGCAGTTGGGTCAATCTTTCATTAATTAAGCTCTATTTTGGTTTTGGGGGTCTCCAACGAGTCTGATATGCATGCAAGGTCAAGAAACACTTCCGTTGTCTTATAATATGCATTTATTTGCACCTAATTATCCCAGTGACTCCCATTTGATTATTATCAGCGATTATTTGTTTCCAAGCCCCTCATTTGCATGAGGCTAATCTGTGCTGATTGGTTGACTGCGCTCAGAGCGAGACGGAGAGAAACGCCCATCACAGCTTAGCAACATTGTTGAAGTAGTCAGAGAGCAGAATGTATGTGCGAGCCTCATTTACTTCTGGGTGTGTATGGATGGTCCGGCAGTGCTTTCGCACAGTCGTATATCGTTCTACGTAGCCTTGCGCGCACTTCTTAAAAATGTTACTAAACATTGTGGTGACACGTAGCACAAGAGCAGGGAATGGCCGGATTGGTATCGATGATGAGTGTGGTGGGCCTGAGAGCCGTGGGGGAGAGGAGTCAGATGAATACACTTGTTTAGTGTTTATTTTTATTTTATTTTTAAGATGTTGCACATTCACCAGTTCCCGCCTCTTTCTTCCTTGTATGAGCGAGTTTGAGCTACTTGCAGTACAGTAAGTTGGCATTACAGGTAAACAAAACACCCATATAGAAACTCATCACATAGAAACCCCACTGCCAGCAGGCATTCCAGAAGTGTTATTGCAGAGGTATGAAAAAGGGTGTAGAGACTGATTGGTTCAAATGCAAACAGCAAAAACGTCAGAGGGATAAATGAACTGGGCACTCTAATGCAGATGCGGAACGCGCAAATATATCAAGCTATTTATCATTCGCTTCATTCGCGCATTGAATTAGCTTCATTCGCACGTAAAATTCGCTTCATTCGCGCATCGAAATCATTTGCACGTAAATTCGCTTTATTCGCATGTTAAATTTGCTTCATTCGCGCATTCGAATTCATTTGCACGTAAAATTTGCTTCATTCGCACGTTAAATTCGCTTCATTCATGCATCGAATTCTTTTGCACGTTAAATTCGCTTCATTCGCATGTTAAATTCGCTTCATTCGTGCATCAAATTCAATCGCACGTTAAATTCGCTTCATTCACGCGTCAAATTCCCTTGATTCCTGCATCAAATTTGCTTTATTCGTGCATCAAATTAGCTTTATCCACGTGCCAAATTCGTTTCATTCGTGCATCGAATTCATTCACACGTTAAATTCGCTTCATTCGCGCATCAAATTAGCTTAATTCATGCATCAAATTCGCTTGATTCGAGCATCGAATTCATTCACACATTAAATTTGCTTCATTCGTGCATCAAATTCGCTTCATTCGCACGTCAAATTCGTTTAATTCACATGTCAAATCTGCTTTATTCACGCATCAAATTCGCTTCATTCGCACGTCAAATTCACTTCACAATAGAATTGGATTCACGTCATTGGCAGGGCTTCTGTCTACCCGGTTATTCTAGCAGGCATTCCAGAAGTGTTATTGCAGAGCAAATAAGAACACAGAATTATAAATGGATACGTGCTAGGCATGCTGCTTGGGATACGGTAACCACTCGACGCAGAAGTATAAGTCAGCCTTAAAGACGTGCAACAACTTTCGCTCCAACGGGCTCGCTTTTCTCCCGTGACTCTCAGCCCCACCCACATTTGTCAATGCTACCAAGACGACCAATAACAGAGCTTGAGCTACGTGTTGTCGTGAAATGTTTTGGCACCCGAGTCTATTTTTGCAGCGCTGCTTATGCTAAATTAAAGTGACGATGCATTGATAATGACCAAAAACACATTGGATGCATTAAAAACTAGCAATTGTACCAATTAAGTGAATCGATATTATCCAATGATGGGTTGCTTCTGCTTTGCTTGCACGCAAGGTATGAAAAAGGGGTGACTAATTGGTTCAAACGTCAGGGGAAAAAATTAACTGGGCACTCTAATGCAGATGCATAACGCGCAAATATATCAAGCTATTTGCGTGTAAATAGACGTGAACGTTTTGAGTTAATTTGCTTCATTCGCGCATTGAATTCGCTTCATTCGCATGTAAAATTTGCTTCATTCGCGCATCAAATTTATTCACATGTTAAATCCTCTTCATTCGCATGTTAATTTCGCTTTATTCGTGCATTAAATTAGCTTTATTTGCATGCCAAATTAGCTTTATTCGCAAATCGAATCGCTTCATTCACGCATCGAATTCGCTTCATCCGCGAATCGAATTAGTTTTATTCGTGCATCGAATTTGCTTCATTCGCGCATCAAATTCATTCGCATGCTAAATTCGATTGATTTGCATTTCAAATTCTCTTGATTCGTGCATAGAATTAGCTTTATTCACGCGCCAAATTCGCTTCATTCGTGCATCGAATTCACCTCATTCCTGCATCGAATTTTCTTTATTCACGCATCAAATTCGTTTCATTCGTGCATCGAATTAGCTTCATTCGCGCATCAAAATCATTTGCACATTAAATTTGCTTCATTCGCTTGATTCGTGCATTAAATTTGCTTTATTCACACGGCAAATTTGCTTCATTCACGCATCAAATTTGTTTCATTCGTGCATTGAATTCGCTTCATTCGCGCATCGAATTCACTTTATTCGTGCAGCGAATTCACTTCATTTGTGCATCCAATTCTTTTCATTTGCGAGTCAAATTTGCTCTATTCACGCGTCAAATTCGCTTCATTCTCACATCAAATTCTTTTAGTTTGCACGTCAAATTTGCTTTATATTAGCGCGTCAAATTCGCTTTATTCACGCATCAAATTCACTTCATTTGCGCGTCAGATTCACTTCACAATAGATTTCGATTCGCATCATGGGCAGGGCTTCTGTCTACCCGGTTACTCTAGCTTCATTGCTAGATGGCTAACATGGATTTTATTGAGATAGGGCTTTATGTGCTTTAGGAAGACTGAAAAACAGTGTAGATTCGTTCAATGCCGATTCGTCCATTAGACCCTTTCAGAGGTGCACCAGCTCTGAGTTCATCAACTTGTCCAGAAACCGGATGATGGAGGATTTTGGTGATGCTTCCGACTGAGCCGAGCCCAGTTTGATGAACTGTTGTCCGGTGTCGGCAGGAGGATTTCCCCTCAGGACACCAACAACAGGCGCTACGTCATAATCACACCCCTACAGGAGCAAGATCATGATTGGTTAACGTGGTGCGAATATCCGATGAAGTTCAGATTTTCCAACTCAAACATGCCAAGGGTTCACCTCGTGCAGTTTCATTAGCAATTTGCGCTGCCTCATTCAAAACATGCAAAACATGTTGCGTGATGTCTATTTGCATCTTTGCATTGACTTAACATGTAAATTACTTAAGCTTGACGCTTCCTTGCTATGCTGCGTTCACATCAGTCGCGAATGATGCTAAATATTGTCATATTTTCAAGTCTTTGATTGTCTTATTATTCTGGGGTTAACTTGTAGTTTATCTTTGTTTTAGAACTGATCCCACTGAAGGAGGAGAGCGAAGAACTGAACGTAAACGAAGACCAAAACCAGACCGAATACGATTACGATTTAGTAACGGTAAAATAATGTCCCAGTGACTCAGAGACTGAAGAGACTTCTTCGCAAAAAACAACCGAGACAAATAGTTCCCTTATCTGCACTTGGTGTGGAAAGAGTTTCAGCGAACTTGACAGATTTAAAGTCCACATGAAGGGTCACACCGGAGAGGGGCCTTTCAGCTGCCCGCAGTGTGGGAAGAGATTCACTCTTAAAGGCAGTCTTAAAACGCACATGACGATTCACACCGGCAAGAAATCCTTCACCTGCCCACAATGTGGGAAAACGTTCACTCAGAAGGGAAGCCTTAAAGTGCACATGAGGATTCACACCGGAGAGGGCTCGTTCAGCTGTAAACACTGTGGGAAGAGTTTCACGCAGAAAGGAAGTCTCAAAGTCCACTTGAGAACTCACAGCGGAGGGAGCTCGTTCGCCTGTCAACACTGCGGGAAGAGTTTCACTCAGAAGGGAAGCCTCAAGGTCCACGTGAGAACTCACACCGGCGAGAACCCTTTCGTCTGCCAAGACTGCGGAAAGAGTTTCCACCGGAAGGAGTCTCTTACGAGTCACGTGAGGATTCACACAGGAGAGAAGCCTTTCGCCTGCCCTCAGTGTGGAAGACGCTTCACGCACAAAGAAACCCTTAAGGCGCACATGAGGGTTCACTCCAAAGACAAGCCTTTCTCGTGCGAGCGGTGTGGAAAGAGTTTCGGAGGTAAAGTAATCCTTAACAAGCACATGAAGATTCACTCCAGAGGGAGCCGTTTTATTTGTCGTCAGTGCGGAGTGAGCTTCACCGACAAACATGACCTTGAGAATCACGTAGCGTCTCACGTGGGAGCGAAGCCGTGTATGTGCAGTTACTGTGGCAGGGCTTGCTCAAGCAAGTCAAACCTCGAGGTTCACGTAAGGATTCACACTGGAGAGAAGCCCTTCTTGTGTGAACAGTGCGGGAAGAGGTTCACAAATCAAAGAGATTTGAGGCGTCATTTTCAAACTCATGTCGAAAATGAACGGCAGCATCCCACAGGCTAACAGCGCTTGCCAAATGACAGATGTTGAGGCTGATTGATTCCACGTGAGTGCACATTTTAGCCGGCTCTCTGCAACTCTCACATGGTCGCCCACTGAAGCTAAGCAGGGCTGTGCCCGGTCAATACCTGGATGGGAGACCTGCCGGAAGTGGTGTTAGTGAGGCCAACAGGGGGCGCTCAACCTGCGGTCTGTGTGGGTCCTAATGCCCCAGTATAGTGAAGGGGACTCTATACTGCTCAGTGAGCGCCGTCTTTCGGATGAGACGTTAAACCGAGGTCCTGACTCTCTGTGCTCATTAAAAATCCCAGGATGTTCTTCGAAAAAGAGTAGGGGTTTAACCCCGGCATCCTGGCCAGAGCTGCCTAACCATCACCATATCATAATTGGCTTCATCACTTTCTCCTCTCCACCAATCAGCTGGTGTGTGGTGTGCGGTCTGGAGCAATATGGCTGCCGTCACCTCATCCAGGTGACATCCAGGTGGATGAGGAGACCCCCCCATTGTGTAAAGCGTGTGTGAAAGCAAACATTTTCATCATTGTCCTCCAAATTTATCTACAACCTATTCATATATACACTCACTGGCCACTTTATTAGGTACACTCATCCAACTGCTTATTAACGCAAATTTCTAATCAGCCAATCACATGGCAGCATGTATACGTGGTCAGGACGATCTGCTGTAGTTCAAACCGAGCATCAGATTGGGGAAGAAAGGTGATTTAAGTGACTTTCAATGTGGTTGTTAGTGCCAGACGGGCTGGTCTGAGTATTTCAGAAACTGCTGATCTGCTGGGATTTGCATGCACAGCCATCTCTAGTGTTTACAGAGAATGGTCTGACAAAGAGAAAATATCCAGTGAGTGGCAGTTCTGATGCCTTGTTGACGCCAGAGGTCAGAAGAGAATGGCCAGACAGTAATTTAAATAAGAGCCTGCAGAAGAGCATCTACGTCCAACCTTGAAGTGGATGGGCTACAGCAGCAGAAGACCACACCGGGTGCCGCTCCTGTCAGCTAAGAACAGGAAACTGAGGCTACAATTCACACAGGCTCACCAAATTGGACAATAGAAGATTGGAGAAACAATCCATTCCACCTTGTATCAACGGTTCATGCTGGTGGTGGTGGTGTAATGGTGAGAGGATATTTTCTTGGCACACTTTGGGCCCATTAGTACCAATTGAGCATCGTGTCGACGCCACAGTCTACCTGAGTATTGTTGCTGACCATGTCCATCCCTTTATGACCACAGTGTCCCCATCTTCTGATGGCTACTTCCAGCAGGATAACGCACCATGTCGTAAAGCACAAATCATCTCAGACTGGTTTCTTGAACATGACAATGAGTTCACTGTACTCAAATGGCCTCCACAATCACCAGATCTCAATCTATCAGAGCACCTTTGGGATGTGGTGGAACGGGAGATTCACATCATGAACGTGCAGCTGACAAATCTGCAGCAACTGCGTGATGCGATCATGTCAATATGGAGCAAAATCTCTGAGGAATATTTCCAGTACCTTGTTGAATCTACGCCACGAAGGATTAAAGCAGTTCTGAAGGCAAAAGGGGTCCGACCCGGTACTAGTAAGGTGTACCTAATAAAGTGGCCAGTGAGTGTATATTGATTGTGCTGGTCAGACTTCACCAACTTTTCAGTCGGCACAGATAGACACAACAAAAGATAAAAATGAAAGTAATTTAATATTTTTTAGATGAATCTGTTTCAAAATAATGTTCAGAAAATACCTACACTCCTGTTTTTTTTTTAAATTTTAAATCTTCATCTTTAATATTCCTTCGTTTATTTATTTTTAGAAGTTTGATTAATGTGAAGTCTGTTTCAAGCTTGAAGACTTTTGGTGGGGGTGGCAAACTGAACACTCGGATACCTGGGAACAGTATACGTGAATTGATTGCACGTTATACACGTTTTAATAAGCATACCCATTTCTCAATGTCTGTGGACATGCCAGGCCAGTTAAAGCTCTGAGAAACAGCATCTCTTGTTTTCAGTTGCCCTGCATGTGCATGTATATCACTACAACTCATAGACACAGCAAACTTTACACATTCGTTATTTTTGGCATCCATTGTTTCTCATATAGAACAAGTCATAGTCTAAAATGTTTTCATTTTTAATTCATCAAAGTAATAAGATCTTATTGATCAAAATCACTAATGATTCCTACAATGATCAGCGCTGATAAGATGTCTTTCTTCATCATCCTAGTATGTTTATAATTTACTTTTAGGATTCATTGATAGAAAATTAATGCAATGTTTTATTTACAGTCTTGTTTAACATTATAAATACATGTGTTATATAAAAAAAGACTTATTATTATAATATTAAATGTGTATGCTAAGAAGAAACGCTATTTCTCGCACACACTGTATGTAAACAACACGCAGACTTGACCCGCTTGTTAGTTAGACAGCCACGCTCTCAACATTATAGATTAGCCACATAATGTGGTGTACGCTTCAGCGTGGCTATAGTAGAAAGAAGTGGATGTGGCCGTTTTAGTAATCCCAAATGTGTTTATAAGGCTAAATAAAAAGCGAAAGCGCTACTGAAAATGACGTCCGAAAACTTCCGCCTTTCCGCAAAGCGGTGTTAACGTACTTCCGGTTTACATTCGCTAGTATGTTTGGGGAAACAAGCAGGAGCTACGCATTAACGACGCGACAGGTAAAGATGAGGATGATAACATTTACGTGTTATATGTTCTTATATTTGGTTTATTTGGTGAGGTTATTAATGATTTTGAACGAGATAGTAGGTTTGCTGACATTAGCTACACAATAAACACTGCTGAGCGCAGTTATTCCTCCTGTGAGACGGGGCGGGTCTTGGGGTGGGGCCACAGGGGCACTGGCCCCCGTTTAAATCGGTTTGGCCCCCGTTGTGCCCCTCTCCACTAAGTGGTTGCTGATTTATATCAAAGATCGGACATAAACGCGCGCTTCAATTCATGTTGAACGCTGGTGATACCTGTTACTTCAGCTGGGAACAGGGATTAAAATGTTGCTTGTCGGGATACGCTTTTAAAAGCAAAATGTTTGATTATGGACCAAAATTAAGAGCCCCATGGTATATCAGATAGTCATATCATTAAGTCAAAAACTAAACATGTCATTGATCGGAGCTACAAGGTGTGTGATTACAAAGACTAACAGCTGAGAGCAGAACACAGAGGGGACAGACAGACAAGGATCAAACCAGGTTCATGACAAAAAAGCGCATCTTGCAATTTATTCATTTTATATTTAGTAGAGGAAATATTGGATAGTAGAGGAAACCGATGTTCATTACATAACTGCCATTCTAGAGGATTCCCTGTGGTGTTGATGTTTATGTTAATAATGTAAATAATCTTGAATTTAATCCTCAGTTGTAGTTGGAAGCTTTAACCTTGGATCGTGGTGTTTGTTGAATACGTTTGTCGTTTTGATGTCATTTATAAATGCACGCTCGAGTAGTCGATTGTTTCTGAGAGCGCCGACTAGTGGTTGAAGTAGTCGATCGATCGACTAGTCTATGCAAGCCCTAATATATATATATATATATATATATATATATATATATATACTGTATTTTAATAGGACAAAAAGAGTTCTATGTTCTAAACATATAGTGCAAGCACCATAACTTGAACCCCCCTCTGTAAACTGTGGCCCCACCTTGGCCCCTGCCTTTAAAAAGTCCTTGATCCGCCACTGAGATGCTGATTCTTTTACAAATAAGTCCCAAGTTAACCGTGAGAGGATTTCTTTCTCAATGAACATTATTTTAAACAAGAGTTTTAATGACTAATTTCTAATTACTAAATAATTTTGTCTTTGCCATGATTATAATGATGTGTGACATACATATTCACTTTTATTTAAATTGTTATTAATGACTTTTTCCTCTTCAGGGTGTCTTAAAATGTCTTAAATCACAAAAATCTAAATTTTAGGCCTTAAAAAGTCTTTAATGTACTGAAATATTGTGTTGCAGGTTTTAAATCTTTTTTAAACAGTCTTAGTTTTTCTTTAACAGTCCATCTCAATAAACCTTTCAACTTTTCATTTAAGAAAGTAATTATTTTTAACTCAGATTGCTGTGCGTAGATTTTTATTTATTTTTTTAAAGAAAGTTTTATGTTGGAAAAAAAGTGTATGGATATAAGTAGCGCTTGCTTTTTTTTTTACACAATATTTTGCTAAGTAATATCAAAAATGTTATTGTTTATTATTAAATGTATTAAATTATAATTGTTTTTGATACGGCAAATAAAAATCTTTTCCATCTGGGCCATTTGAAAAATTCTTAACCGCTTAGTCCTTTACAAGTCTAAAATATCATTCATAATAGTCTTAAAATATCTTCAATTTAACTTAAAATAATACTTTCCTCTCTTTATTTTCTTTCATATCTCTGTACAGCACTGGCCAACTGAGGCTGAGGTTGCTCTTGACAGAAATGAAGTCGATAATGACAGCACACCATATTTCACAAGCTAATTAGCAAGATACACAATGCACAATACATTGAACAGGCATTGGGCAACATTGGTTTGTTCTGTAGACAATCTTGTCTGATTCATCGTTCTGTTCTCCGTGTCCATCTTTCAACAGGTTCCCCGTCATCAAACATGGCGCAGTCGTCTTGTAAATGCTACTGCAGCGTTCCCTGTTGTTCCAACAACAAGCAGAGATTTCCTTATTTGAGTTTCCACGACTTTCCAGCGGACGCCGATCAGCGTGCCCGTTGGGTTAAGGCCATCAAAAGAAACGAGGGACCCAGTTTTAAAATCCTTCGGGGGAGCACCTACGTGTGCAGTCAGCACTTTGACCCAAAGGACAAATACACGTCATCCATCGGACGGACCAGGATTAAAAAAGGAGCAGTGCCGTCTAGATTCTTCTGGAATGACTGGGGTAAAGGTAGGAGGATGCAGTCAAACCTTTGGGATCTGTAATATTCTTGTGTTTTACTATAAGCTTATTCTGCTCACAAAGGATGCGTTTATTTAGTAACAAATACAGTAAAACTGAAATTACGAGATGTTATCGTAGAAATAAATAACAATTAATTTATTGAGTGTAGTTTAAAATGTAGTTATTGTGGTCAAAAGCTGAATTTTGAGCCTTTAATGAGACTTATTATTCGATTATCATTATCTGCTCAAGAAGAAACATTTGTTGTTGTTGTTGTCAATTTGGAAAAACTGGTTAAACAACATGGAAAAACTACCGTTAAACATTTACATACTTCTGTTTATTGTAATAAATTGTTAAAAAATGAAATTAAATACATTTAAAATGTAAAAAAAAAGGAAAGATTGCGATTAAATGCATTATTTTAGACTTCATTTCCTCAAAGAACCCTAAAAGTAAAGTATCAGTTTTCCTGATACTATATAAAGCAAGACTAAGTTTAATGCTGCATTCATGGTAGAAGCGTCAAGCGCGAGTTATTTACATGTTAAGTCAATGCAAAGGTGCGAATAGACATCCTGCGGCACGTTATGCGCAAATGAAGCGACGCAAGTAGAGCGTTTTGCGCGATTGACGTGCGTATCACGTGTTTTGCGCGAAACGCCAGAGTTCGAAAATCTGAACTTCAGCGGACATTCGCGCCGCGTTAACCAATCAGGAGCTTGCGCTTGTGGGGGTGTGATTATGACGTAGCGCCTGTTGTTGGTGTCCCGGGGGAAAATCCTCCTGCCGACACCGACAACAGTTCATCAAACTGGGCTTGACTCAGTCAAAAGCACCGCTGAAAGCCTCCATCATCCAGGTTAAGTTTCTGGAGGAGTTTATGAACTCATAGAGCTGGTGCACCTCTAAGAGGGTCTAGTGGACTCAGATACGGCTCCAAACGAATTGACGCTTTTCAAATGATCAGGCGCATGGCTGTTTTTTTAACAAAACGTAAGACTCTTAGGTGTGCCTTCTTGTGCGGAAAATACATTATTTAAAATTCTAACAATGTTACAGAATTCAGAAATCCGTTCAGGATTTTTGGAGCCAATACCGAGTACCGATTCTTTGTCATGATGATCGGCAGATACCGAGTACCGATAATTCATCATGATGATCGGCCGATACTGAGTACCGATTCTTTGTCATAATGATCGGCCGATACCGAGTTCTGATTCTTCGCCATGATGATAATCGGCTGTTATCAAGTACCGATTCTTCGTTATGATGACCGGCTGTTATCAAGTACCGATTCTTCGTTATGATGATCGGCTGTTATCAAGTACCGATTCTTCGTTATGATGATCGGCTGTTATCAAGTACCGATTCTTCGTTATGATGATTGGCTGTTATCAAGTACCGATTCTTCGTTATGATAATTGGCTGTTATCGAGTAACGATTCTTCGTCATGATGATCGGCCAATAACGACTACAGATTCTTCGTCATGATGATCGGCTGTTATCGAGTAACGATTCT
>CAIGQQ010027821.1:9035-33753 GCA_903798035.1 Danio albolineatus
AGGAATAGAAATGAAAACTAATGTCAAACCTTTATTAGTTTAATATTTAATCAAGCTTTTTATGAACCATAAACATTCAGAAAAGTGATTTTTATTTATTTTTTGTGTCCTTAACTACTATGTACTTGCATCAAAAAAAAAATACAATGTACTTACTGTTTTCATAATGTATTTGAGAACATTCTGGTGCTCTTGAGTCGGGATATGGGTAGGGTTAAGGACAAGTTTGGTGGTATGGGTAGGTTTGAGGGTGGGTTAAGGTGTGAGGGACGGTCAACAGTGTTTTTACAAATGTAATTACATAAATTAGTTACAGATGTAATTACATACAGGTATTTAATCAAGCATAAGTACAATGTAAAAACATGTATTTCACAATAAGTACATTGTAATGAATTATTAATTTCAGTGCAAGTACATATTAGTTAAGCCCACTTAATATAAAGTGGGACCTAAATTTATAACAATGTATTTGTCAAAACTCTGAAACATATTTAATGCGAGTAAAATGTCTTTGGTTATGTTGGTGCCCTCTGTAAATCATGGTCAATATGTCAGACAGATATAGAAAAGGAATAGAAATAAAAACTAATGTCAAACCTTTATTAGTTTAATATTTAATATCGCTTTTTATGAACCATAAACATTCTGAAAAGTGATTTTTATTTTTATTTCTGTTCACATCAACTTAAACTTATTACATTTGTTAATACATCAAACTTATTGAATGGAAGTAAAGTGTTTTATTTATATTAGTGTCTTCTGTAAATGATGTTAAATATCTTAGACAGCTATAGAAAAAGAGTAGAAATGAAAACTAATGTCTAAAACTAACTAAACCTTTATTAGTTTAGTAGTTTTTTTTAAACTAAAAACATTCTAAAAAGGAGAAATAGTTAAACAGTGCATTTTATCAGACAGATAATTCAACTTTTAATGCAAAATAATCCTCTTTTTGCATTGAAATAAGATTATTTTGCTTACCCCATTGGCAGATTTGCTTGTTTTAATGAAAAACTCACTTGATTTGGACTCCACATTTCTGAAAACAAGACAATAATTTGTATTTGTCTACAAAATGCTTCTTGATTTAAGAGTTTTAAGATGTTTGTACTAAAAAAACTAAGTAAAAACAGCATTCTTGTTTGTTGATTCCTCTATTGGCTGTGTTTGGGATAGTCACACACACACGCACACACACACACACTGTTGACTGGTCATCTACTCTCCCACTGTTTAATATTGAAGCCATACACCAATTCCTTTCCATCTATTAGACTGCTTAACGAGTGCTTGTTGATCTTTCAGATACTTATGACTGTAAACCATAACCGAGTGAAGAGGGTCTTCATCTGGACGCCAGAAGTAATGTTGTAGTTTTGCTTAATATTGTTCGAGATTCAGTGTTCAGAAACATTATTCCCAATGTGCAAATGGAAGTGATAAGTTATTTATATCTATTGTTTTGACAGCTGAGTGTGTTTGATTGTCTTAATGTTGTCTTTAGTGTATTGGTTTTCTTTCTATGTCTCCCTTTACATATTATAACTACTGGAAGACTGTAGGATGTGAGTTTGTGTGTTTGTGCGCACACACGCAATCGCAGAAAGTGGGCCTGAATAAATAAGTTAATGCATCATGATAGTTCAGCCCACTTTTATTGCTCTCGTTCTTGATTTAGTGCAAAAACTACAGAGTTGAAGTCAGATTTGTTAGCCCTCCTGCATTATGAGCCCCCCTGTAAATAGAGTGGAGGAACTATGACGTCACCTTGTAGGCCAATCGGCTGCTAGCATAAAACTGGTTCCCTCGATAAAATCCCCATAGGATTTTCCCATAGGCTTTTCGAAGTTTGCAAATAATAAGCTCTGTGTTCAAACACTGTTCATTACACTTACACGTTTTTTCCAGCCGGATAATCCTCACACCAAAATACAACTTTTAGCACTTTTGGGACATTTAATATTATGTATTAATATGTATATTAATATACAGAACAACATTTAATATTCTTTTTTTGTCACGAAGTACACCGAAATGCAGCCCATACAGTCACACATGCTCTACATTTGGAGGAGGAGTGTATGACAGAGTTAAATGTGTTCAGATGAAGAAAAAACGACGAAAAATCCTTTGATCACGTTAAAATAACAGCTCACATGTGTGTATTTTTTTACACACTTATTCACACGTTTGCATTACTGAGAGCAGGAAAGAGAGGCTGCAGTGGTCAGCAGTAAGTTATCTTCATAATATCGTTTAATTAAAATAAATGATCAACAAATTAATATGTAGTCTGTAGTCTTTACAAGTGAAGGTATTATCTACACACAATATGAATTCCCAATTAGAAAAATACAACAAACTATAAAATACTATTCATGAAAATACTTAAATAACAGACAAATCCTAATGGCCACCGCAAGTAGGCTGCGCTCCAGACCAGCTCAGCTCGATGACGTATAATGTCTCCGACACCGCTTGTAGTCCCGTTTAGCAACTTGATAGCAACCGTCTTTTAAAAGAAGCATAACCGAATTAAAAAATCAAGAGTGTGGTGTAACTGATGTGTTTTATGTCGTAGAATAAAACGTGAAAGTATATTGAGTTTGTTTGCCACGAACCTTATTTAAGCGATTTATCTGAAATCCCATTCAAAAAATCCATTGACTTTTGGACGAGGGAACCGGAACTGCTAAAATGCTAACTCGCTTCCGGGTTTTTGCATACAAATTGACGTCACAAATAGTTACTCCACTCTATTATTTCAACAGATTTTTTTCAACACGTTTGTAAACATAATAGTTTAAAGGGCCACGAAACCCCCCTGTCTCAGCGGGGTGTTTTCACACCTCTAGTTTGGAAAAGTTCAGGAAAGTGGGTGTGTCCAGCTCTGTTTAGGTAGGAGTGTCAGGGGAGGGAAAGAGGGAAGATTTTGCATAAAAATGGGAGTTTCCATTTGTGCACATGCTGATTTTCAAACAGGCAAAACAAACACACAGACTTAGGTCCCGTTTACACTAGTGCGTTTTCGTTTTAAAACGCATAAGTTTTGCTACGGTTACGCCATCCGTCCACACTACGCCGGAGTTTTCGACCCGCGAAAACGGAGCGTTTTGGAAACGCTGGAGAGGCCGTTTTCAGTCTAAAACGCTGCTGCTCCGTCTCAGTGTGGACGTGGGAAAACGGAGACATTTGAAAACGGAGGCGTGGCTGCTGAGATTCGCTATGTGATTGGGGCTTTGGGTCATTGCGTAACCTTATGTATCCAAAAAGGCGGCAACACCAAAGCTCCAAAAATACAAAATTTATTAAATAAAAAAGGCTGACACAGAGCGTGTATTTTCGGAGCTTTGGTGTTGCCGCCTTTTTGGATACATAGAGTTGCATTTTTGCGTGTTTTTGGCCGAGCACCCAGTTAAGAGTGATGTGCGTGCTTTTGCTCAGTTCTTCATTGCGTAACCTTCCCTTATTCGTCAAGCGCACATGGCTATAATGCCACCGGCAGACAGCAGAACAGCCTTCACTGTAAACACTGTATTTTCGATAGCCATGGATGTTTTATATTCATTTGTTACTTTAAGTAACAACTCGACCTCGTCGTCTGTCCACAAAAAGACCTCTCTTGCTTTCTTTGCCTTGCGTTAATCGTTCAACCAGCGTTTGTTGACTAACAATAACCAAATGCCGAGCGAGACACGTGCTTCCTGTTTATACTTGAACGCGCATGCCCAGAGTGCGCGAATGGTCACGTGATATACGTTTTTGGTGGAGTAGTGAAGACGGATATCTGTTGAGATGCTGGGTGAAACGCCAGTGTGGACACGGATCATTTTCATGCTAAAACGCCGTTTTAAAACTAAAACGCACTAGTGTAAACGGGGCCTTAGTGGGGAGAAAGACAGTGACTGTGTTTACATGGACGTCAGTAATCAAATTATTTGCCAAATTATTAATTTGTCGACTTTAACGGCGGTTTGGTGCTTTCACTTCTCCAGGAACATTTGCTGCAGCCCCCCGTGACAAACGAGATGTGAGATTCTGCTAAGAGTGCGTTTTTAATGGAGTGTTTGATATCGCGCTGCATATGAGAGAAATAAAAAACCCTCCGCATATCTCTGTAACTTAAATGTACTCGGTTGATAGCGTCAGAAAGCCGTGTCTGTATAGACTGCGGTGTTTACAGCGGATCTTTCAGTCTATAATATTGTAGTGATATTAATGTACTGTAAACTCAGTAACAGTTCTAATCATTTTGACTAAGCTCTGTCTTTAAACACTGAAACAGAACTGCTGACGAGACTAACTTTGTCATCTGAATAAACAAACAAAGAGCACTGATCGCTTACCAAATCTGTAGAGACAGGACAGTCAACATGAACTGGAGCCGCGTCTGTTTTAAAAGGAGACGAGCGGCAAATCCGGATTTCACCATTTCCAGATGCAGAAAGCTCTCGGGTGAAAAAAAAAAAGTTCCTTACAAACGCATTTCTGTGTCTCCAGACAATTCTTCTTCTTCCACTTGTTTTGGCAACACAACGTGGCGTCTCTCTGTCGTCTGAACACTGCAACAGGTAGTCTTCGAAGCTGTCATGCATATTAATGAAGTTGCACCGCATACACAATAGAGCATGCTGATTGGTTTGAACCAAGTCTTTCTCATGACTTAATGCCGCACACTCGGAGACGTCACGATGCACTGGCAGGTACAGACGTCCACTCTCCATGCTGGAACACATGCAAGGATCTCATTGGCGTGACGCAGCTTCAAAAAATCATTTTAAACCGGAAGAACGAATTTGCTCGAAATAACGCAAAAACAACCAATTTTCATTCTTTAGCGAATTATATGTGTCCTAATAGTGTTTATAGCAGCGTGGGACACATATATGACTGTCAACAGCTCGAAAAAATGTGTTTTGGTGTTTCGTGACCCTTTAAGAACTCATTTCTAATAACTGATATCTTTTATCTTTGCCATTATGACAGTGAATATTAATAATGATTCCTTACATTTATATAGCGCGTTTCTGGACACTCAAAGCGCTTTATACATTTGGGAGAATCTCATCAACCTCCACCAGTGTGCAGCATCCACCTTGACACCACACGCCAGCTGATTGGTGGAGAGGAGAATTATGGTGGATAGACAGAGGCCAGTGGGCCAATTTGTCCAGGATGCCGAGGTTAAACATCCTGAGATTTATGACCACAGGGAGTCAGGACCTCGGTTTAACGTCTTATCCGAAAGACAGCGCTCACTAAGCAGAGCAGAGTCCCCTTCACTATACTGGGGTGTTAGGACCCACACAGACTGCAGGTTGAGCGCCCCCTGCTGGTCTCACTAACACCACTTTCGGCAGCAACCTAGCAACCTTCCCATGTGGTCTCCCATCCAGGAGCTGACCAGGCTCATACTCACACTATGTACAGTTGCCTTGAACCGGGCTGAAGTGTGCTTGTCCCCCCTCCCGTCTTCCCTGACGGCCCGCACTCACATTACATTCGGGTCTGAGCCCACTTACATCATCGATGATACACTGTTGAAGCGCTCTCACTCAGCACAGTGGACATTTCTTTATATCATTATAAGGTTTTAGTGGTTTGATATGCAGTGACACACAGTCAGATATTCCCCCGAACAGATCAGCCACTGCTGACGTTCATAAACAATCATAAAGTCCTCGTGCTGCAGGAATTAGGAGGTTTGCTGAAGGTGCAGCTGTCGTGCAGTGAGGGGTTTGCGTCTTTAATAATCTACGACAGTGTGCGTTCATTAAACAGTAAGAATGATTCATAAATCCATATCAAACAGTCCCCAAAAGTTACATCTCCTCTTCAGTTTCGAGCTCAGACGCGCTTTGCACTCACACTACAAGCATACTGTGCCAAGTGAACAGCGCTCAAGCCGCCTTTCCACTGCACACGACAAACGACAAGCGACAGACCGGAAGTCATTCATTTCCAATGGAGAGTAGTCCGGGAGGTGCGTAGAGCTCCGATCATCTCCGTATGCGGGAAATTCGGATGCGATTTGAGTCGCGGATCCGTTGAAACTCCTGCGACTAGACCGTATGCGACCGGCCGACCGGAAGTGATGTATTTCAGTGATGTCCGCGCGAGTTTTTTTAATTATTTTTTTGAATCAGAAAAAGTCTGTATTAAAAAAAAAACATTTCTATTCATAAATGAGTAATAAAAATACTATTATAGACATTTTTAGCGGCCTATGAGTTTCAGTATTGATTTATTCATTCATTCATTCAACCATGGTGAACACATGGAGAATAAAGGCTCTTGCACTCCTATTTCAGACACTGCGAGAATCAGTGTCTCCCCCATGGTGCACGACACTGAAAATACTGTGCGACTGCCACAAGGGGGCGTATTCCGACAGTCGTGTCCAAATGTCGTGTGCAGTGGAAAGGCGGTGTCAGGCACACCTCTTCCAACCAGGCCAGGGCCGGCCAACTGTACCGTTGCTGAGCCCAATTCAAAGCACTCACACTTCTCAAACGATCCGGGAAACGGGCCTGGGCACGGTTCGGATAGCATAGTGTGAGTACGCCCTTAGCTTCAGTGGGTGACCATGTGAGAGTTGCAGAGAGCTAGCTGCTAGCAATATTTGTCTAGATATTTTTAAAGATGCTAGTATTCAGCTTAAAGTGACATTTCAAGGCTTAACTAGGTTAATTAATACTATGGTGCTCCACCGGAAATGTGGTTTGCCATCTCCAGGATGGAGAAAAGTCCTAACCCCAGGTGGAGGAGTTCAAGTATCTTGCGGTTTGTTCACGAGTGAGGAAAGGACGGAGCGTGAGGTTAACAGGTGGATTGGTGCAGCGGCAACAGTAATGCAGTCCATGTACCCAAGGACGTAAATCTCATTTAACACTAGGAGGGGACAATAAATATAAAATTTCCCTTGAGCGATTATAATACAGTCAAATTGTACTTTTAAAGATATGTCCCCACAGTTAAACACTCTGGCTCTATCATTATTATTGCAGCATGGAGACTGCGTCATTATGGTTTTAAGTTTTTCTCAGCAGATGACAGCAGATTGTTCTTGAGATTATTTATGTTGTGTACGGTCAACACTGACTCCTGAAGCAGAGGAAATGCAGGAGAGATGTTTTCTAAACTCATGATAACTCACTTGTTTACATTACACTTGTTAAATGGACAGATCATACTGTAGACAGGTGAGCCTGCGATGTTCATCTGCTTAACAGCCCCAACACTAAAAACATTAAAGAAGGGAAGGGGACATGTCTCCCCAGGGATTTACGTCCCTGCATGTACCAGTCCCTGTTGTGGTAAAGAAGGAGCTGAGCTGAAAGGCAAAGCTCAAGATTTACCGGTCAATCTACGCTCCTACTCTCCAACTATGGTCATGAGCTTTGGGTCATGACTGAACGGACAAGATCTCAGATACAAGCAGCCGAAATGAGTTTGCTTCACAGGATGGCAACGCGCACCCTTATAGACAGGGTGAGGAGCTCTGTCACCCGGGAGGAGCTGGGAGTAGAGCCGCTGCTCCTCCACATCGAGAGAAGTTAGCGGAGGTGCCTCGGGCATCTGTTTCTGATGCCTCCTGGATGCCTACCTATGCAGGTGTTTCAGGCATGTCCCACCGGGAGGAGGCCTCGGGGAAGACCCAGGTCACGCTGGAGGTGCTATGTCTCTGAGCTGGCCTGGGAACGCTTCGGGATCCCCCCCGGAGGAGCTGGAGAAAGTGTCTTGGGAGTGGGAAGTGTGGTGTCCTCTCCTATGACTGCTGCCCCTGCGACCCGGCCCCGGATGAATGAATGACTAGGTTAATTAGGGTAAAGTTCGGGTAATTAGGCAAGTCATTGTGTAACGATGGTTTGTTTCTTTAGACAATCAAACATAAATATAGCTTAAGGGGGCTAATAATATTGACCATAAAATGATTTTTAAAAAATTAAAAAGCTGCTTTTATTCTAGCCGAAATAAAACAAATAAGACTTTCTCCAGAAGAAAAAATGTTATAGGAAATACTGTGAAAAATTCCTCGCTCTGTTAAACATAAGTTGGGAAATATTCGGAAAAAAAAGAAAAAAAAAGTTGCAGGCTAACTTCGACCGTATATGGACCAAATGTGGCTATTATCCACTTAAAGCGTTGTGGTATGTTTGTAATGAGATGATCAGGGTAATAACCACACACTTTTCTTTCTGCTTCACGATACATTTTGAAGTCTCCAGCTGCACTGACCAATGCTTTAAACCAAACGCAGGAAGGTTTGTATGGTCACAAAAAACTCCCAATTGGCTTGATTTCAGATACAGTGTGATATTTGTCATGTAAACGCTTCGAAGTAGGCATCGTGTGGATGAGTTCAGTGTTTTCAAGGTGACCTGTGTTTGAGCAGGACTGCACTTAGAGATGTGAGCTTCATCCACTCGTTTCCGTCAGTTTCTGCTTGTGCTTTATTGGAATGACTTTTTGTTTTCCTCCAGAGGGTGAAAGCAGATCTCGTGACACTTTTGTAATTGGTTAGTATAATAAACCTATTTTAACTGTCCAGACCTCCAAATATTATTGTGTGAGACTTTATAGGTGCACAATTCGCATACTTATACTCATTCATTCATTTTCTTGTCGGCTTAGACCCCCTAATCCGGGGTCGCCACAGCGGAATCAACCGCCAACTTATTCAGCATATTTTTACGCAGCGGATGCCCTTCCAGCCGCAACCCAACCCTGGGAAAGCATACTTATACTATGCCCTAAAATTATGTACTCTTTTTGTGAAGGAAAAATATATATTTGAGTGTGCAACAGAAGAGTACGCAAGCTTTGAGACACACTACTTCCTCGTTAACAGATCGTTGCTTGGTTTAGAGCCCTGTCAATCATCCACATTTCTGTCTTATTTAATTTCCTACCTTATTGGAGAAGCAGCAGCAGCAGCAGGATAATCTGCCATTCACGAGTCATTGCAGAGAAATCTCCTCAGGTGTTTGGATAATTCTGCATTCAGACGGTAATATCCAAACACGTCTTTATATAAGTTCAGTATTGTTGTTGCAGATGAATTATAATATACTGGTTGTGGCTGGATGGGCATACACTATGTAAAACATATGCTGGAATAGCTGGCGGTTCATTCCACTGTGGCGACTTCTGATAAATCAGAGACTAATGCCTGACAAATGCCTGAAGTCATGCACGTGAGTAATAATCACACAATATGAACTATCAAAGACGCGATCTGAGAGAATCGCCGATGAGTCGCTGATGCGCGGGAGATATCTGGCGTGCTGAATATCTGGAGCTGTTGGCGATTCAAATCATGCCGTGTGAAATGTGTTTTGACTGAAAATAACATCAGCGATCACCTACAGCCAATGAGAGAGCAGCATTCACTAGTGTGGGTCTCTGCAGGCCAGCGGGAGGATGAACGCTCATTTTCAGTTTATTCGGACTCAAGAAATGGAGGGAAAATGAGTGTAAATTTGGCAGGAGCCCCCGTGTCTGTTTGACGTGTCATGTGAGCAACATCACAACCCAACCCGGTCAAAAAATAACAAAGTTGAGGAGAAATTACTAATTCCCTTCAAAGCCAGGTGAGCAAATATGGACATTTCTACCCCATTAAAGGCTTCTTTCTCGTTATGTAGTTAATAACAAAAGATAAACTGTGTGTTTTGGTGTGTGAGACGTAGTTTGGACAAAGAGTTGTCTGCGATTCTTCCTATTTTGAAGTCATGCAGTGTGAAACTCCCCGGCGCCGATCCATCTTGCAGTGTAAACACAGCAGCGACCGAACACCAGCCCAGATAGTCATGCAGTGTGAAAACATCTGTGACACGACTACTTTGAAAATCCTGCAGTCTGAACTCGGCATAAGCTGAAGGAAAATGAATGAATGAGTGAGGTCTTTTAGGTGTAACATTCGTTCATTCATTTTCTTTTCGGCTTAGTCCTTTTATTAACACACCTAAAAGAGCTCACTCATTCATTCATTTTCCTTCGGCTTAGTCTCTGATTTATCAGAGGTCACCACAGCGGAATGAACCGCCAACATGTTTTATGCAGCAGATGCCCTTTCAGCTGCAACCCATCACATCCACACACACTCATTCACACTCATACACAGTGCATGTCTTTGAACGTGGGGGAAACCGGAGCACCCGATTGTGCACCCGATTGTGCTACCCACTGCGCCACCGTGAGGCCCTTAGGTGTAACATGTTTTAGTAATTGAAGTTGATTCAGTGTTTTTTGTTGTACCTTTTTAGGTTTTTACAACCCAGTCACATCGCCACACACTCATGCATTAACCAGAAGAAAACATCTGCTTCTTGCATTTTCTCTTTATTTATTGAACATCCACACAGGCGGCAGCGGATCGACAGGATGTTTTGGAGACAGGCATGATGGAAAAGGTCCAGCAGAACAGCCTGAATGCACTGAAGAGCTGCTCGCTGACCCTCGGCTTCAGGTCCGGCACCACAGAGCGTCTGTTTTCAAGCCGTCCCGTCAAAAACATGCCAATCTCCAAACCCAGAGCCTCCACAGCCGCCTTCAGGTTCACACATATTCATTATTCTAGCAGTAATCCACTTCACAGAACATTACAGGTTTAAGCGTTGACACATGACGTTACAGGGCTTCTGTGGGTCTTAAAAAGGTCTTAATGGAATAGTTAATTGAAAATGGACCATTAATTTACTCACTCTCAGACTGTGTAAGGGATAGTTCACACAAAAATTGAAATTTACTCACTATTTACTTTATTTCCAAACCATAATGAGTTTCGTTTGTTGAAAGTTGAAGAATACATTTTGAAGAACGCTGAAAACCTGTAACCATTGACTTTCATAGGAAAAGAAATACTATGGAAGTCGATGGTTACATGTTTCCAACATTTTTCTAAATATCTTCTTCTGTTCAATAAAAAATGATGACAGTTTTCCTATTTGCGTGAACTATCCCTTTTTTCTACGGCAGAAAATAAACAAGAGTAATAGCTGAATTCATGGTCGTTGGTGATTCATTTAATGGCAGTCAATGGTCACCCTTTTTTCAGATTAAAAATAAACAGATACAATGTTAAAGTGAGTGCGAACTGGATTAAAGTCAATAATATTGTAAATAATGTTCAGTTTATTGCACAAACTGATCATTTCTCTTTAGAAGACCTCAGTGTTTTATCAGGAGTCACGGGGAACGATTTGGACTCATTTGTATGTGTTTATTTTAAATCTAAAAACAGGTGATCATTGGCTGTGATTTTATGAGGCAAGGACCACAGATTCAGCTCAAAATCTCCTTTATTTTCTCCTACATCTTCAATGGCCTGAGAGTGAGTACATTAAATGTACAATTAAATTGTTTAGTGAACTGCTCCTTCAAATGAAAGCAGAGAGATTCAGTTAAATAGTAATGATGCACTTCAAAAATGCCGTGTCCTTCCTCAGCATTTTTTGTCTTATAGTTTTCCAGTACAAATATGTAGACAATAAATCAGGCTATTAATTAAATTACACTGACTTTGATTGTTTTTTTTTTTAATTGAACAAAATTAAAGTTTATGCATAAAATAAAAACAAATCAGTCATGAGTGTGGTATGAAACGTGTCTCTTTAAATCAAGCCCATTGCCTGATATGTCTTCAGATTTAACATCTCAGTTTATATCGATCACTTGTTTAACATTGGAAAAACAAGACAAAGATACTGAGGAAGAACACTGTTAAGCATTTATAAATATATTTATTTGTAATTTGAAATATGGAGATCTTTTGTTCATATTTATAGACATTTATAATTGGAAAAAAATACTGACGTATCGCATTCCCTTTAATTTACTCCTAATAAGTGACCCTGAATTATAAAACCATTCATAAGTGTAATTTTTCTGGAAATTTGGATTTTAGAGACACATACTTTCTTTAATTGATCTTAAAAATGTCAAATTCACCTTCATGAAACCTTAACAGACATCTAAGATTAGATTAGCTAAAACAAGACTAAATTTGGGCTGTCGGTGAACATCTAATTGACGTATTACATTAGTCCATAACTAGACTAGTCGTCGAATATGGATTAGACCGACTGTGTAGATGTTTATTCCTGTCTATTTGATGATTAGTCTAGTTTTGGGCTATTCTAAGATGTCTATTAGATGTTCACTGAAAAACAAAAATTTAGCATCTATATTTAGACATCTATTTGACGTCCATTAGACAACTTTTAAACACAAAAAAATGCTTGCTGGGGTTTTTTTTTTTTACATATATTCAGGCCCTCCTGTCTATTTGATGACTATAATTTAGATTTGGGCTATTTTATGATGTCTATTAGATGTTTACTGATAGCCCAAATTTAGCATCTAGACATCTATTAGACATCTATTAGACATCTTTTAAACAAGAAAATGCTTGCTTGGATTTTTATATGTAGTCATTCATTCCTGTCTATTTGATGACTAGTCTAGATTTGGGCTATTCTAAGATGTCCATTAGATGTTCACTGACAGCTGAAATGTAGCATCTATATTTGTACATCTATTAGAGGTCTATTAGACATATTTTAAACACCAAAAATACTTGCTGGGATTTCATATAGTCATTCATTCCTGTCTATTTGATGACTAGTCTAGTTTTGGGCTATTCTAAGATGTCTATTAGATGTTCACTCACAACCCAAATTTAGCATCTATATTTGGACATCTATTAGACGTCTATTAGGCATCTTTTAAACACCAAAAATGCTTGCTGGGATTTTTACATGTAGTCATTCATTCCTGTCTATTTGATGACTATATTCTAGTTTTGGGCTATTCTAAGATGTCTGTTAGATGTTCACTGACAGCCTAAATTTAGCATCTATATTTGGACATCTATTAGACGTCAATTAGGCATCTTTTAAACACCAAAAATGCTTGCTGGGATTTCACATAGTCATTCATTCCTGTCTATTTGATGACTAGTCTAGTTTTGGGCTATTCTAAGATGTCGATTAGATGTTCACTGACAACCCAAATTTAGCATCTATATATAGACATGTATTAGACATCTTTTAGACATCTTTTAAACACCAAAAATGCTTGATGAGATTTTTACATATGGTCATTCATGCCTGTCTATTTAATGACTATAGATTTGGCCTATTCTAAGATGTCTATTAGATGTTTACTGACAACCCAAATTTAGCATCTATATTTGGACATCTATTAGACGTCTATTAGGCATCTTTTAAACACCAAAAATGCTTGCTGGGATTTTTACATGTAGTCATTCATTCCTGTCTATTTGATGACTATATTCTAGTTTTGGGCTATTCTAAGATGTCTGTTAGATGTTCACTGACAGCCTAAATTTAGCATCTATATTTGGACATCTATTAGACGTCAATTAGGCATCTTTTAAACACCAAAAATGCTTGCTGGGATTTCACATAGTCATTCATTCCTGTCTATTTGATGACTAGTCTAGTTTTGGGCTATTCTAAGATGTCGATTAGATGTTCACTGACAACCCAAATTTAGCATCTATATATAGACATGTATTAGACATCTTTTAGACATCTTTTAAACACCAAAAATGCTTGATGAGATTTTTACATATGGTCATTCATGCCTGTCTATTTAATGACTATAGATTTGGCCTATTCTAAGATGTCTATTAGATGTTTACTGACAACCCAAATTTAGCATCTATATTTGGACATCTATTAGACGTCTATTAGGCATCTTTTAAACACCAAAAATGCTTGCTGGGATTTTTACATGTAGTCATTCATTCCTGTCTATTTGATGACTATATTCTGGTTTTGGGCTATTCTAAGATGTCTGTTAGATGTTCACTGACAGCCTAAATTTAGCATCTATATTTAGACATCTATTAGACGTCTTTTAAACACAAAAAAATGCTTGCTGAGATATGACTTGTGTTATTGTTCAGTGTAATACAGTGTCTATAATTGATCTTAAAAATGTCAAATTGACCTTGATAAAACCTGCAGAAACCCTGTGTTGACTGCTGTATATTGGAGAGAGAGAGAGAGAGAGAGATTTTGAGCAGAAAGCAGTGTTTCCCAGTTACTGCGCAGTCTGCAGAAGCTGCCGGAAGTATTTGAGGATGTCTGCTCTGACTTCAGACACGTTGACTCTGGGGAACCAGCGCATCACAGGCCTGCCATTCGGATCCAGCAGAAACTTCTCAAAGTTCCACTTGATGTCGTTGACTTTCAGCGGCTCCCAAAACAGCCTGTTGGCGGTGGCCCCGAAATTCTCTCCAACAGGTGGACACGCGTTCTGAAAGCAGAGGACATTACAATACAATACAACTGACTGCTTTTGAGCCAAAATACAGTCTCATATCATGGAAAAAATCCATCTGCAATCTAAATCCATCTGCAATCTAAATCCATCTGCAATCCTAATACAACAAATGGCTAAATCTGACAATCAGCTTACTTTACAACTGATAAACGGTGTCATAATTTTATTTTCATTTTTTTTTTTTTACAATTTATTATCTACTGCCTATTATTAAATAATCGGCTGTTTGTTTAGTGTGTTTATTACCTAAACCCAACTACTAACTATTAAAGAGCCCCTATTATGGGTTTTTGAAAATGATCTTCATGCAGTGTGTACCACAGCTCTAAGTGAAGTGAAATGTCCAGCTAAGGCTTAAATCTGAAAGTGCACAGTGTTTAAAACTATTGATTCATCCATAAAAGAGTCGACTCATAGGAATCGCCGTGCTTATGAGTCTTTAGCCTTTTCGGCATGACGTGAACACGAAACATAAGCCCCGCCCATTTGTGCGCGCGCAGCCCCGGGAGATTCGAAACCCCCAACCCCACCCACAAACAACAGCGGCGAACAAAGGTTGCCATATTGGGCGGTTTTGAATTTGATTGTGCAGGTAAAAACCTTTTGGAGAGGGTTTGGACTGGAGTCAGCTACATCTGGCAACACAGAGAAGAGCACTGTGCTCGGCTGGATATTGGAAGTGTGCAGATGAACCAGTGAAGAGTCAGTGGTGGAGGTTTATTTCTGCAGAAATGCCTCAGCATTATAGCCCAGCCTTGTGCTGTGTTCCCTCTGAGGAGTGCTTCTGACATCTGCACGCTTACAACGGAGGAATCGTCGACCGTTTGTTAAAGGAAGGATCAGAAAAGATGTATGCAGGGGCGGACTGGCCATAGGGAGCACCGGGACATTTCCCGGTGGCCTGATGGTGAATCTGGCCTGCTATCCAACAAGTGAGTGCGTGCGATTAAAACGGTCGCCTCATTGTTTTCTCTAGCTTGTAAATGATGCATTTAATTGTGTTTTGTAACTTGTAACCGCTTGTAGTGTCTCTGGTTAACTTGTATTCTCATATCGCGACTAAAAGCACGTTGTAAACGCGACGCGTGACACTTTGTTTATGGATTAAAATGTGTTTGTCAGCTTGCGTTTCACTGCTGTTTGTCGTTGCTATGGCTACATCAGCTCTCCTACACACGTGCGGCGGTCCTGTTTCATAATGGTTCAGCTTTTGCCACTTTGTGCATTAATACTGCATGTGTGTCGCTGTTTTTACTTCTGGTTGAGAATAGGGTAATATGCTGGGAGACCGGGGGGTTAGTTTCGTGGGTGAGGTGTTTGAAATACGGGCGACTCCCAAAAAAACAAGTGTTGGCAGATATGCTCACCCACACACTATGACTACTTCAATATTGATAAGGCGTGGTGGGCATTCTCTCGCGCTGAATGATGTCGACCAATCGCAACACACTGGGTCATCGGTCCAATCAGCGCAGTTTAGCATCGCGCTAAGGAGGGGTTTTAGAAAAAAAGAATCGCTGAACGATTCACATAGGAGTCGCTGGGATAATGAGGTAAAAATAAATGCAGATTATAAGACAATGAAAGTGTTTTTTGACCATGCATGCATATGCAAAACCAAAACCAAAATATAACCCCTTTATAATGTATAATAGGGGCTCTTTAACTATTAGGGGACGGCGCAGAGGGTAGCGCTGTCGCCTCACAGCAAGAAGGTTGCTGGTTTGCATGTTCTCCATGCGATCGCACAAGTCCAACGATGTGACGTAGGTGAATTGGGTAAGCTGTGCAAATCATGTGCTGGATAAGTTGGCGGTTCATTCTTCTGTGGTGACCTCAGATTAATAAAGGAAATTAATTAACTATTAGTAGTTTATTGAGCTAAATGCACATTACCAAACTATTAAAACACACAATAAATCAGTTTTTAGATGCATCTCCCACCCACTGGACTCATTTAATGACCTATTGGTGAGGGGTCTGGCTGCAGACTTGGTGCAGTGCAATATGAGCTGCATCTAATGCTTTTTAATGGGCTCCCCTAACCCTACCCCTCACAGTGTTGTCACTAGCTCCATTGAGTGCATTGTGTCTGACATTGCTTGCATCATAAAGGCTGCATCCAGATACTACTGGACCTAATGGCCACCATAATAAAATAATTTCTAATTCTAATAGGATCTCTTTAAGTTATTATGATTTTAGTTATTATTTTATTTCTAAAATCACTCTTTGTTTTTAGAAAATGTGGCTTTTTTTTAAAATGCAGAGTGGGACAGATTTAATACCTCACTTCATTGTGCATGGACCAACCTTTAGGAATGTGAAAAGCGCCTGTTCTCCATCTCCATTCACGTCTCCCTTCTCAAATAACTGGAAATTAGGAACGAATCCGTTTCCTGGACGGACATGCCTGCGGAGACAAGGAGAAATCTGTTTCTGTCTATAAGAGAAGCGATCCTTCAGACGTCTCTCCAGAAAACAGCTTTAGGTCTGAGATATATGAGATGTGCTGTAATTTAAAGGAGACGACGGATGAGTGAGCGGATAAATGACGGATGAGTGAGCGGATAATTCCACTCGGTCTGAGGCTCAGGGTTTGTTTTTTAAGGGTAAACTCACAAGTCTTTGTTCTTAAAGGGGACCCGTTCTGTCCATTTTTACAAGTTGTCAAAGAAGTCTCTGATATCTTTAAGCCCCGGTTAGATCACACCATTTTGGCACGATTTTCTTGACGTAGGGCGTTGTAGTAAGTAAAGAAAACGTAAGTATTTTATGTTTTGGCAGTTTAGTGGCTAATTTGTATGAATTCGTACGAGTTCAGTCACACGAAAATGTACGATTTAAAAAAGGAGGCGTGGCACCAAACCCCACCCCTAAACACAACCGTCATTGGTTGATGAGCAAATCGTATTGAATTTTACAAATTACATTTGAATGAATTCATACGAATTACCCACTAAATAAAAAGTTACGAATTGCCGTGAGAGAGCGTTGTTGATTCAGTTTATTTACTTGTCTAATTGTGTGTAAATTTATATTTATTCAGTTTTTCAATTAATTCAAGTAATATTATTGACCAATATGAAAATATTCATATGATTTATTTACAATACAGTTTGTTAAGTAATATTTTCTGTCTTTTAGTAGAGATTTTATATGAGAGACTTGCTTTGTTTACCAAATATAGTGGATCTAATTTGATTTGCATTGTAAACATTAAATAAAAGTTAAAAAGGTATTACTTTTTATTATATATATTAAGGTTTTAGTTATGATACTCCTAAAATAATTCTGTATGAATTTGCAGATTGTTAACAAAATTCTCCGCAGAAATAGCAAAAAATGTCCACAGATTCCGTCTATTCTTTTTTATCTAGTTGTTCACTGACCAACGAAAAATACAAAATTAAGATACAAATTATAGCTAACGAAATTCGTTTCAAAAAGATATTTTTCCAAGAAACATATACAAATTATATATATTATTTTTTTGCCCGTCCAACTGTGCGGTGATTATTTGTTCCGCTCCGTGGAAAATGATTTAATTAATGCTTCACAGCTACTGATGTGCTTTCATTTCATGTTCAGGCAAGAAAATATACATTTAGATTTCAAATAAATGTATTAATATTAAAAAGGAAACATAAAAGTTTGATCCTATCCTGTCGTGACGAACTCCTTTATTGTAGTTATTTGTTGTCAGCCAGCATCAGTGTTTATTGAGATTGAAATAAGATTAAAAAATGTAAAAAAAAAATGCTATAAGAAATGTTGTGATAGCAACACTGCTTTGGGAAATAATGTTCGTCGTAGACGTCACGGGATGACTGATCGTGGAGGAATGTAGTCTGGCACATCTGCTACCTACAACGAGTCAAGATTTTATAAAAATAAATAAATTGCATAATCTGACAGAGACTTTCGTAACCGACAATAAAAATAGTGTGATCTGACCGGGGCTTAAGTGTGTGTGAATTTCAGCTCAAGATACCACACAAATAATGTTTATAACTCTTTGAAACTGACCCTTTTAGGTTTTGATTCAAATTGTGGCGTTTTGGTGACTGCCGCTTTAAATTCAAATGAGATTGTGGTGGGTCAATCGATAAGATTTTGCTTGGGTTTAAGGAAGGGGGAGGGTGGGTCAGTCCGATTGGATGGTCAGTCAGTCGTTCAGTCAGCCAAAAACGGTCGGCCGACAGCGGCCTCTGGTGGGTTTACGCGAGAACGGCAGGCCCGAACGGCACTCACGAGAGACATTTGATATCTAAAAAAAGCGTCCGCAGCGGCCTCAGGTGGACTTGCCAAAGCAAAAAGTGCAAAAAGACGTACCTGACGGGACGTATTCCACGGCCTCCAGAAACGTACTCGGGACTACGTTCTCAGAATGAGCCTGGGTTGATTATTTTTCAGGGTTTTTTCCCCTTTTATTGGGATAAAATAGTGGAGGACAGACATGATAGGACCTCTAGCCGGGAATCGAACACAGGTAAGCACCATAGTGTAAGCGATGTAAGCACCATAGTGCTATACGTCAGCGCACTTAACCACTAGGCTATTGGCGCTGACAAAATGTATTTATTTTTAATGTGTTAGTGAATTTGAATAAAAGTAATCTTCAACATATGCTACGATTTAATAGCCCCTTTCACACATACAGACCTGCATGTGTGAACCGGCCCTTTTTGAAAATACCGGTAAATTCGTTCCAGACAGAGAAGTTGTAACGAAGTTGTTGTGCGCTGTGTGAACGCAGAAGGAAGATTGCCCGAAAGAGCTCATTCTAGGTTAGAACAAGCTGATGTGAGACGTCTACTCCAGCCAATCAGAACATTCAGACACATTCACATCTGCGCTGTTTATGAAAATAAAAGCTTTGAATATTTTTCCAGACACATTCAGCTGCTACATGTTAGTCAGATAACGTTTCTATGTTCCTTTCTTAATGCCAACTGTGAAAAAATTATCGATAAAATGCTTATGATAAACCTCCGTTTGTTTACCTTCAAGCTCTGCTTCAGTTGACACATGTGCATGTGAAGCAGCCGGTGAGCACCAACACACACACATATTATGTGCATCTGGACATGTGAAAGTGTTCCTCGATATGTTTTCATTGAAGTTGTTCACACTTATCCATCCACAGAATATGTAAAGTCAAATCTGTAAACATTTAGCTTCGGTTCCGCTTCTGCCTTTGGATTTCTCTGGGACAAAGCAGCTGCATTAATGCTAAAGCTTTAAATAAAAGTGATTCATCAACAAAAGCCCGACCCCTTCTGTGTTTACAAACACAAGCGCAGCGCAGAGCTCATTTCTGGTTAATGATATCAGAATTCACAGATATTTTGGAATGGATGTGTGAATGATCTTTTCCTGAAAAATTCTGTAATGTCCTCACCTGTGAGAACAGCACTTTTTTCAATTTACCAGTAAAGTCTACTGGTATTTACCGGTATCACTGTGTGAACGCAGAAGGAACATTTCCAGAAAGAGCGCGTTCACGATTAGAACAAGCTGATGTGAGACGTCTACTCCAGCCAATCAGAACATTCAGACGCATTCACATCCGCTCTGTTTATGAAAATAAAAGCTTTGAATATTTTTCCAGATACATTCAGCTGCTAGATGTTAGTCAGATAACGTTTCTATATTCCTTCTTAATGCAGACTGTGGAAATACTAAGACAAAATGCACATGATAAACCGCTGTTTGTTTACCTACAAGCTTGTACATCTCGACATGTCAAAGTGTTCCTCCATATGTTTTTACTGAAGTTGTTCACACTTATCCATAAATGTTTAGCTGCGGTTTGCGCTTCTGCCTTTGGATGTCTCTGGGACAAAGCAGCTGCATTAATGCTCAAGCTTTAAGTGAAGCCATCAACAAAAGCCCGACCCCTTCTATGTTTACAAACACAAGTGCAACGCAGAGCTCATTTCTGATTAATGATATCAGAATTTACCAGTATTTTGGAATGGATGTGTGAACGATCTTTTCTGGAAAAAAATTCCAGAGCGTCCTCGTCTGTGTGAACATCGCTTTCTGGAATTTACCGGTAAAGTCCTTCCAAAAATTTTCCAGATATTTACTGGTATCACTCTGTGAAAGGGGCTATAGTTTTACTTTTCGCTCAGTTGTCTTTTAAATTGTAGTTTTAGACATTTTGTTAAATAATTTATTCATTTTATTAGCTTTTTACAACAAAATCTTGAAATATTTAGTAAATTCTTGTGATTTTGTAAATTGTTTACTAATTTTAGTACTTTATTTTTTCAGCCGTCTTTTGTTAATTAGTTTATTCATTCACTTTTTTTCTTCGGCTTAGTCTCTTATTCATCATTGGTCGCCACAGCGGAATGAACCGCCAACTTCTCCAGCATATGTTTACACAGCGGATGCCCTTCCAGTCGCAACCCAGTACTTGGAAACAAACATACACTCTTACATTCTCACACACACTCATACACTACGGCCAATTTAGCCACCGTGTCACAGGTGCAGTTCAGAGAAATAAAAAAAAATAATAATTTACTCATAATTCATATGTTTAAAAATCTTTTTTCTCCTGAACACAAAAGAAGATATTTTAAAGAATGTTGGAAAAGACAGCCACTATCCTACTACGAAAGTCAATGGTTACAGGTTTTCAGCATTCTTCCAAATATCTCTCAAAATAACTCATGAAGGTTTGAACCATGGGATGGCTCAGTGGTTATCACTTTCGCCTCACAGCAAGAAGGTTGCTGGTTCAAGTCCTTTGGGCCAGTTGGCAATTTTAAGTGGAGTTTGCATGTTCTCCTCGTGTTGGTGCGGGTTTCCTCCGGGTGCTCCGGTTTCCTCCACAGTACAAACACATGCACTATAGGGGAATTGAATGAACTGAGTGTTAATGCGAGAGTGTATGGGTGTTTCCCAGTACTGGGTTACTGCTGGAAGGGCATCCGCTGTGTAAAACATATGCTGGATGTTCTGATAAATAAGCCGAAGGAAAATGAATGAATGGATAGTTTGAACCACTTGGATTAAATAACACACAAATGTCAACATCACTGGTTTCATCACAACTTTAAAGGACTCACTCCAACGCAGAAAGAATTTCATTGTTTTCTCCAGGTTCTTGTTTCCCAAATTGGTCGCAAGGAAAGCCGAGGACGGTGAATCCCAGATGGCGAAGCTCCTCGTGAAGTGCATTCAGTTCTGATAAGCACACAAGACTCACAGTCAATACAGTCTTCAGGAACAGGTGCAGTATTTACACTTCAGTATGTGCTGTCATGAGAGGTGTATCCTGTTTTGACAATGCTCAGCATAAATGAGTACACCCATCACAGATCTGTTTTACATTAGTCCAAATGGATGGACATTTTATATGCAGTCAGGATATATACAGTGCATCCGGAAAGTGTTCATATCACTTTTTCACGTTTTTAATGTTACAGCCTTATTCTAAAATGGATTAAACTCATTTATTTCCTCAACATTCTACACACAATCCCCCATAATGACAATGTGAAGAAGGAGTTTTTGAAATTGTTGCAAATTTATTAAAAATAAACCCCTGAAGAATCACATGTACATCAGTATTCTCAGCCTTCACCGTGAAGCTCTACATTGAGCTCAGGTCATTCTGTGTCCACTGATCATTCTGGAGATGTTTCAGCAGCTTCACTGGAGTTCACTTGTGGTAAATCCAGCTGATTGGACATGATCTGAAGAGGCGTACACCTGTCTATATAAGCTCCCAGGGTTGACAGTGCATGTCAAAGCACAAACCAAGCATGAAGACAAAGGAATCGTTGGTAGATCTCCTAGACATGATTGTCTCGAGGCACAAGGCTGGGGAAGGTTACAGAAACATTTCTGCTGCTCTGAAAGTTCCAGTGAGCACAGCGGCCTCCATCGTCCGTAAGTGGAAGATGATGAACCACCAGGACTCTTCCTAGAGCTGGCCGGCCATCTAAGCTGAGTGATCAGAGGTGAAGGGCCTTAGTCAGGGAGGTGATCAATAACCTGATGGTCACTCTGTCTGAGCTCCAGCGTTCTTCTGTGGAGAGAGGAGAACCTTACAGAAGGACAACCATCTGTGCAGCAATCCACCAATCAGGCCTGTATGGTAGAGCGGCCGGACGGAAGCCTCTCCTCAGCCTGGAGTTTGTCATCTGAAGGACTCTCAGACCATAAGAAGCTAAACTCTCTGGTCTGATGAGACTCAAACTGAACTCTTTGGAGTGAACGCCAGGCGTTACGTTTGGAGAAAACCAGGCACCGCTCATCACCAGGCTAACACCATCCCTTCAGTGAAGCATGGTGGTGGCAGCATCATGCTGTGGGGATGTTCTTCAGCAGCAGGAACTGGAAGGCTAGTCAGGATAGAGGGAAAGATGAATGCAGCAATTGTAACAGGTGTTATATCATACATATTAATTTCACTCAAAATTCTTCTTGTAATCATCAGTTATTTTTATTTAATTTCATATTTTCAAAGTTTTTCTTCAAATATGTTATATTTCAGAGTTAATGATTTCATAGTTGTGTTTGTTTTCAATGTATTGGTGTATTGTGTGAAATGGGACGTAGCCCCTTTAAGTGTCTTTTTCCGGTTCCGTCTGCTCTTTCTCAGTTCGCGGCAAACGCAATTGAGAAGAGGTTGCATAAAGAAGGCCACACACCATTGATGCCATTTGTTTATTTTGTTTGTGCAGAATAAAAACAGCTTTAATCCCATATGCCTGGGTCCTTCCGCCTGCGCACATCACATCACAACGCAGAGTAAAGTGAGGGCCGGTCACACAATGTACAGAGACATCCTGAATGAAGACCTGCTTCAGAGTGCTCTTGACCTCAGACTGGGGCGACGTTTCATCTTCCAGCAGGACAATGACCCAAAGCACACCGCCAAAATATCAATGGAGTGGCTTCACAACAACTCGGTGAATGTCATTGAGTGGCCCAGCCAGAGCCCAGAACTAAATACTATTGAACATCTCTGGATAGATCTGAAAATGGCTGTACACCGTCGCTTCCCATCCAACCTGATAGAGCTTGAGAGGTACTGCAAAGAGGAACGGACAAACATTCCCAAAGACAGGTGTGCCGAGCTTGTGGCATCATATTCAAGAAGACTTGAGGCTGTAATCGCTGCCGAAGGTGCATCAACACAGTATTGAGCAAAGGCTGTGAATACTGATGTACATGTGATTCTTCAGGGGTTAATTTTAATAAATTTGCAACAATTTAAAAAATTCCTTCTTCACATCGTCATTACGGGGGATTGTGTGTAGAATGTTTAGGAAATAAATGAGTTTAATCCATTTTGGAATAAGGCTGTAAGATAAAAACATGTGGAAAAAGTAAAGCGCTATAAATACTTTCCGGATGCACTGTACATCTAATTTGTTAGGCCTAATTATTTTTTTTCAGTGTACACAAAATGTCTTCGTGGAACATTATCTTTACTTAATACTCTACTGACATAAAAGAACATTTTGTCCCTTAAATATTTTTGGCCATTACCAAAAAATATCCCCATGCAACATTAAACTCTCACCTACATACTGGAGGGTCAGTCCTCAGTAGGTGGCCACGTTGACCACTAGGACGTGTTTTCCCGCGTATTGAGAGAACGGGATGAACTGCGTCCCGTTTATGGTTTTGGCACCATAGTTGTGTAAAGAATCTCCTACAGCTGGGTTACAGACCTGATATAAACACACACACACACACACATATTAACACCACACCACATAAGGAATACACAGTAATTTATAGTAAATATGATCAAGTTTGGGTTTCACGGTGGCGCAGTGGGAAGCACAATCGTCTCACAGCAAAAAGGTTGCTGGTTAGAACCTCAGCTTGTTCAGTTGGCATTTCTGTGTGGAGTTTGCATGTTCTTCCCGTGTTGGCGTGGGTTTCCTCCGGGTGCTCCGGTTTCCCCCACAAGTCCAAAGACGTGGTATAGGTGAATTGGGTAAGCTAAACTGTCCATAGTGAATGAGTGTGTATGGATGTTTCCCAGTGATGGGTTGCAGCTGGAAGAGCATTGCTGCGTAAAAGCATATGCTGGATAAGTTGGTGGTTCATTCCACTGTGGCGACCCCGGATTAATAAAGGGACTAAGCCGAAAAGAAAATGAAGAAATTTATTTATTTATTTAAGTATTTATTTATTTAGTTATTTAGTTAGTTAGTTAGTTTAATTTTTTAAATTAAATTAAATTAAATTAAATTTAATTTAATTTAATTTAATTTAATTTAATTTAATTTAATTTAATTTAATTTAATTTAATTATTTAGTTAGTTAGTTTTTTAATTTAATTTAATTTACTTATTTATTTATTTAGTTTTTTTATTTAATTAATTTAATTTAATTTAATTTATTTAGTTAGTTAGTC
>CAIGQQ010027821.1:33853-55844 GCA_903798035.1 Danio albolineatus
ATTTAATTTAATTTAATTTAATTTAATTTAATTTATTTATTTATTTAGTTAGTTCATTTTTATTTTATTTTATTATTTAGTTTTTATTTTATTTTATTTTATTTTGTCAGTTAGTTTTTATTTCATGTTGTTTTTTATCTTGTCTTGTTTTGTTTTATGTTATATTATTTTTATTTTATTTTATTTAGTTAGTTTTTTTATTTTATTTATTTATTCAGTTTTTATTTTATTTAATTAATTATTCAGTTTGCTGTTTTTTTATTTATTTTTTTAGCTTTTATTTTGTTTATTTATTTAATTTTTCAGTTAGTTACTTTTTTATTTTATTTATTTATTTCGTTTTTTATTTATTTTATTTTATTTTATTTTATTTATAAATTTTATTTATTACTTTTTTATTATTTTCTTACTAAGTTATTTTACCTTAAAAAATGTAAAAGGTCTGTGTGACGGCTCACGTGACCTAACTTTTAGTTTGTTGTTTAAACAATGGCTCTGATTGGCACAATATATTATTTATTTATTTGTTTATTCATTTAATTATTTACCAATTTTCTTATTGATTTATTTATTAATAAAAATGTTTTACATTTATTTTTTTTATATAAAATATATATATATATTAGGGGCCAATATTTGTTACAATCATATTGGATCGCTGTTTATTTTCCATTTCTCTCTACATGTACTCAAAATGTACAATAATATTCTAAAATAGATTGATATTTTGTTGATTTTAGAAACGCTATGAACAAAGTTAACATAAAAAACATAATATAACATCATGCTGAAATCTGATCAATGTATTAAAATAAGTTAAAGTAACATAAAAAACATTAGTTGTCATGACTTTCTGCCATATGGTTTTTACAGTGAGTAAAAAGTCAATCTAATATCGGTTACATTTCTCAGAAGAGAAATGTTTCAGAAAGAAATCACCCTGAAGCTGATATCAGGCGAGGTTAAAATACCCTGACCACGCAAAGCAAATATTTACCCTCACTTGACTTTTGCTGTTTGGTATCTGAGGTGCTTAAAAATAAACCCGTCACCTACAAAACAGTCTGTTGTTTTACTATGCACCCCTGAACATACCGAAGACAGACGATTCTAGCCATTTATATGTTCATTCATTCATTCATTCATTCATTCATTCATTCATTCATTCATTCATAACACTTTACAATAAGGTTCATTTAGTTAATGCATTTACTAACATGAACTAATCATGAACAACACTAGTACAGCATTTATTAATCCAAATTGAACATTTACTAATGCATTATTAACATCCAAGTCCATGCTTGTGAACATTAGTTAATGCACCGTGAGTTAACATGAACTAACAATAAACAACTGCACGCTAAAAAAGACAGTGTTAAAAACTACCCAAATTGGGTTGTTTTTAACCCTATTACTAGGTAAATATAGGACAGAACACATCAGGGGTTAAGTTAACCCAAGTAATTGTGTTATTATTTTTAACCCCAAAATGGGTTGTTTTTTCTACCCAATTGGTTATTTTTACTTAAATAATATGTTAGTTTGACTTAATTAATAGGTTATATTTTCAAATGTAATTTTTAGCTTTCTTTTAAAATCATTAACCACATAAAAAAACCAAACAGGTCAATACTGTATTAGCTTTATTTATTTTTTGTTCCATTACATTTGTTCAGCACATTACACTAAAATACACTTTACCTCAGAGATCATACACAACTACATACACATTATGAACTGCATTCAAAAAAAATTGTTTCATATTTATGGGTTGCTCGTAAACATTTATAATAATAATATATTTATGTGGCATTGCAGTCAGCCCCTGCTGGGAGTTGATTTGACCCAAGGAGCTGGGTTAATGTGCCTGTGTGGTGCTAGGGTTGCATTGATTCAAGTCTTAGAAATCATTACCCAGAAAATAACCCAAGTTTGGGTTACATAGCACAACCCAAAAACTACCCAAGACTCTAAAAATAACCCCCCCAAATTACCCAAATGCCTCAACCCAAAATTTGGGTATAGAAAATAATAACCCCGGATTTTTTAGTGTGTGTATTTTCCTTAACTAACATGAACAAATACTGTAGTAAATGTATTGCTCAGTGTTTGTTCATGTTAGTAAATGCATTAATGAACGATACTAATGAACCTTATTGTAAAGTGTGACCCATTCATTTATATATTATTCTCTCTCAGTTACTATGGTAACCCTCTGCACCTGCTGCTGCTGCATGGAGAAAACACAGTGCACCAACAAAACCAGCTGGTTTATGAACATCACATGCTTTAAAACACACACGTTTATGCATTTATTATGTATACTTCTGGTTTTATTTCAGTTTAGTTCTGTATTTACTCTGTAGGCTTCAATGTGACACGTGCAAATACTGGGATGTTGACTTAAGAAGCATTATCTTCTCATTTAATTAATGAAAATGTATGCCTTAGATTCATAACATTTATTTATATCACATAAATGGTTATATACAGTGTATAATATTTAACCAGCAGTGAAGTCCCTATCAGATATACAGTGTTTCTAAATAAAATGTTACACACAAAGAATAAATAGTGTATCTTTAGATTGGACTTCACTGCTGGATATACATTATATGCATAATCATTTATGTGACAAATATATACAGTGCTCAGCATAAATGAGCACACCCCAATTTAAAAATGAATATTTTGATCCATTTCTCAGTGAATATCGGTCATATATTTCGGTGTATTTGAACAAAACAGATTTATTAAACAATTAAATTTTTATTTATTCAATTTATTCAATTAAATGTATCATCGTCACCGAACATCTGTAGAAATAGACAGATAATTCATGCAAAATACAGCAAAATATTTATATTTTATGTTACTCTTAATATTTTTAATGTTTATTTAATATTTTAGGCACCACGGAAGGTGGTGTAGTGGGTAGCACGATCGTCTCACAGAAAGAAGGTCGCTGGTTCGAGCCTCGGCTGGGTCAGTTGGCGTTTCTGTGTGGAGTTTGTATGTTCTCCTCGTGTTCGCGTGGGTTTCCTCCGGGTGCTTCAGTTTCCCCCACAAGTCCAAAGACATGTGGTACAGGTGAATTGGGTAAGCTAAATTGTCCGTAGTGTATGTGTGAATGTGTGTGTATGGATGTTTCCCAGAGATGGGTTGCGGCTGGAAGGGCGTCCGCTGTGTAAAACATACAGTATGCTGGATAAGTTGGTGGTTCATTCCGCTGTGGCGACCCCGGATTAATAAAGGGACTAAGCCGAAAATGAATGAATGAATTTAATATTTTTCCATAACATATAAATGTGGACTACTTATTTTTAGATCGTTATTGTAAGTTATTTAGTTAGATTAGCTCCAGATTTGGCTTCAGTATTGACTAATGCACAAATGGCAAAGCATCCTATAGAAAATAATCATTTCAGTGAGTAATTTGTGTACTTATATATGCTGAGCACTGTATATTCCAAATAAATGTATGACTGTACATACCCACTGTACATGTACATTTGTAATTGTTTATCTATCTGCACACTTCTGGTTATTAATAGCAACCTGTACTTATTATTGATTGTAAATCTCTGTTCATAACTAATGCAACCTGTATATAATATTCATAGTACATCCATATGTAAATATCACCATAGTTTTTCTAGAACTGCACTTTATAACATATACCTGTATTCTGCACTTGCTGCTGTTGCACTCCTGGTTAGACCTAAACTGCATTTCGTTGCTTTGTACTTGTACATGTGTAATGACAATAAAGTCGAATCTAATCTAATCTAAATGAGATACATTTTCATTGAATTGAATGAGAAATGACTGCTTAATAAGTTAAAATCTTAAGAACTAATAAAAATAAAAAATTAAAAAAATAAAAAGAACTTACTCCATTTAAGTTAAAGTAATGAGGCATTTAATTAACTCATTACCTTCAACACTGAGTTCAAAACTCTTTTCAAACGAGTAGCATTAATTTTCTAAAGCTGACTATTGGGTATTACAGTGCTGTGACAAATAAATATATCCCAAATCTAACGTATAAATGAGATACATATTCATTGAATTGAATGAGAAGTTACTGCTTAATACAGTAAGTCAAAATCCCAAAATGTTTGCACATGCCACACTGAAGCCAAAAATGTTTTTGTCGAAAGGTTGCTCCAACTCAATTCGATTAAGTTAACTTAACAAATGTAAGATATTTCCGCCATAAAAATCTCAAGAATTGTTTTGTTGTTTGAGCTCCTTTTACTTAAGTAGTTTTGAACAAGCAGTAAAAGTCGTTTTTTTAAGGGCAGAGTAAATACAGCATGACCAACCATGTTTCTAAATACACTGCATATTAAAAATGGACCTCACACTTCCCTGCTGGTTATAAATCATAAGTATAACCACACTGTAAAACCCAAAAGGTTTAGGTAACTCAAACCATTTGAGGAAACCGATTGCAACAAACCATTTAAGTTCAAAAACGAATCCTAATGAGTACTATAAACTTAATCTATTTGAGTAAATGAAGCAATTTGAGCACAGTAAAACCCAATAAATGAAGAGAACTCAAACCAACTGAGTACTGTAAAACCCAAAAAGTTAAAGCAACTCAAACCGTTTGAGGAAACCGATTGCTACAAACATTTGTAGTTAAAAAACTAATCTATACGAGTACTGTGAATTTAATCTATTTGAGTAAAAGTAATGCGGTATTTAATTATTTATCATTACCTTCAACACTGAGTTCAAAACTCTTCAAATGAATAGAATTTACTTTCAGTAATTTTTGAGTTAATTACACTCAATTCATTTGATACATGATAAATCGCGAATCTAACCTATAAATGAGATACATTTTCATTGAATTAAATGAGAAGTTACTGCTTCAAAAATCTTAGTATTTGCACGTCACGTTGAAGCATACACATTGTAAAAAATGCAGGGCTCCACACAACATCGATTAAATTAACTTAAAAAATGTAAGTGCATTGAACATAACAAAATTAAGTTGAACCCCCCAAAAATCTCAAGAATTGTGTTGTTTCAGCTCGTTTTAAATAAGTAGTTTGAACAAGAATCAAAAATATACAGAGTAAATACGACCAACAATGTTTTTAAATACATTTTTACACACACAAGCAGCACTATACCTTTAATATGGACCTTACGCTTCACTGCTGATAATAAATGATATATATATAGGCTATATATAAAACTGTTTATATGACAAATGCATCTAACATATCTAAAATATCTCATTTAATATATAAATGAGAGACATTTTAATTAGAAGTTATTGTTTAATAAGTCAAAATCCCAGTATTTGCACGTGTCACACTGAAGTTTAAAAAATGCAGGGTTCCACACAACATCTATTAAGTTAACAAGCTTAAGTGGATTGAACATAAAAAATTAAGTTGACATTAGGAATTGTGTTGTTTCAGCTCATTTTAAATAAGTAGTTTGAACAAGCAGCAAAAACAAATTGTTCTGAGGGCAGAGTAAATACCGGATGACCAACAATGTTTCAAAATACAATGTTATACATATACATACACTGTAAAAAAATGCAGGGTTCCACACAATTTATTTATGTTGTCCAACTCAAATTGATTAAGTTGACTTAACACTTTTAACAAATTTATGTAGATTGAACATAAAAAAATTAAGTTGTCCCAATGAAATATCAAGAATTGTGTTGTTTGCTCATTTTAAATAAGTAGATTGAACAAGCAATAAAAAGAAACATCGTATCTTTGGAATGGACCTTACAAAAAATGCAGGGTTCCACACAACATCTATTAAGTTAACTTAACATATTTTAGTGGATTGAACATAAAAAATTAAGTTGACACTAAGAATTGTGTTGTTTCAGCTCATTTTAAATAAGTAGTTTGCACAACAGGAAGACCAACAATGTTTCTAAATACATTGTTACACACACACACACACACACACACACACACACACACACACACACACACACACACACAAAGAAACATTATAACATTCTGAGTTCCATTTCTAAGCTCTTTGATATCAGTAATTCCTTTATTCTCTCCAGCATTTGCAAATTTTAAAGACTAAAAGCTGCGTTTAATATGAAGATCTCATACCTGGGTGTTGGACAGGGCTGTTATCCTGTGCATTAGAGCCAGCAGGAGCACAACAGATGTCCAGGGGTTGCTCTGGGTCCCCATGACTGTGTTTTAGTCTCCGTTTGAGCGTCTGAATGAAGAATGAAGGCAGGCTGTGCTGGAGATCAACAGCAGTGAGTGAGTGAGTGACGCAGATCAGCCGGTCACAGCCAGACTGATGTTTACACAGCCAACAGACACAGTGACACACACTCACAGATGAAGTCAGAATTATCAGTCCTCCTGAATTATGAGCCCTCCTGGATATTTTCCCCCCAATGTCTTTTTAAGGGAGGGAAGATTTCTAAACATAATAGTTTTAATAACTCAATTGATGGTTTTTACTCATCATTAAGTGTTATTTGAGATTATATATTTTAAATGAGAAATTTTAGATACATTAGATGCGTTTGTCACATAAACGATTATATATACTCTATATTTATCATTTATAATCAGCAGTGAAGTGTAAGGTCCATATTAAAGATATAGTGCTGCTTTTTGTGTATAAAAATGTGTCTAGAAACATTGTTGGTCGTATTTACTCTGTATGTTTTTGATTCTTGTACAAACTACTTATTTAAAATGAGCTGAAACGACACAATTCTTGAGATTTTTGAGGGGGCAACTTAACTTTGTTATGTTCTATGCACTTAAATGTGTTAAGTTAACTTAATAGATGTTGTGTGGAAGGTTATAACTAGGGCCAGATGGAATCTGAGGACATTTTTTGATATTTCTGCTGAGAATTTTGTTAAAAATCTGCAGATTTATGAGGAAGGATATTGTGAGTATCATAACTAAAACCTCAATATGAAATAAAAAGTAATACCTTTTTAACTTTTACCTAATGTTTATAATACAAATCCAATTAGATCCACTTTATTTGGTAAACAAAGCAAGTCTGTCGTATAAAATCTCTACTAAAAGACAGAAAATATTACTTTACAAACTGTATTGTAAATAAATAATATCAACATTTTCATATTAGTCAGTATTATTACTGAAATTAATTTGAAAACTGAATAAATATAAATTTACACACATTTCCACCAGTAAATAAACAGAATCAATGATGGGCTAAAAATCTGCGGAAATCTGCGCGGTCAGATTCCATGTGGCCCTAGTTATTACTCATTATTGAGCGTTATTTGAGATTTTGTCTTATTAAACAATAACTTCTAATTAAAATGTCTCTCATTTATATTTTAAATTAGATATTTTAGATACATTAGATGTGTTTGTTACATAAACAGTTATATATATTTTATTTATAATCAGCAGTGAAGTGTAAGGTCTATATTAAAGATATAGTGTTTTTTTTTTTGTGTGTAAAAATGTATCTAGAAACATTGTTGGTCGTATTTACACTGAAAAAAATAAAACTAATTTACTCTCAGAAAAAATGGTACAATGTTGTACCAAAGAAGGTACAAACCCTTGTCACTGGGGCAGCACCTTTTTATGGGACAGCATTGTACCTTAAGAAAATAAACAAATTTGTACCTTTTAAGGTCATGATTTGTACCATGGGAAACCAAAATGTACCTTTGTTTTAAAAACCTGCAGATACAGTATTGTATACTGTGTAAAAAAAAAGCACCACCACAGTGACAAGACACTTTGTACCTTAACAGTGTCAAAAATGCTTACCAAACATTTATAAAAATGCCTTAAATGTTTAGTTTACAATACCTACAGTTTTATGTTTTACCAGTTGTTTTGTATAATTATTTTCGTAGATACTGTAATAAAGCAGGAGTTGTTCAACACTTTTGTACCTTTTATATGAGAACAACTGTGTACCTTCATTTCAGTTGTACCATAAAAGGCACAGAACAGTATCATAAGAGGTCTTTTCAATACCATATAAGGTACAATTTTTACAAAGATACAAAACTGTTCCTCAAGGAACATTATCATGTACCTTTTTTTCTGAGAGGTACACGCCTCACAGCAAGAAGGTCGCTGGTTCGAGCCTCGGCTGGGTCAGTTGGCGTTTCTGTGTGGAGTTTGCATGTTCTCCCTGTGGTTGCGTGGGTTTCCTCCTGGTGCTCCGGTTTACCCCACAAGTCCAAAGACGTGGTACAGGTGAATTGGGTAGGCTAAATTGTCCGTAGTGTTTGTGTGTGAATGAGTGTGTATGGATGTTTTCCAGAGATGGGTTGCAGCTGGAAGGGCATCCACTGCGTAAAACAAATGCTGGATAAGTTGGCGGTTCATTCCGCTGTGGCGACCCCGGATTAATAAAGGGACTAAGCCGAAAAGAAAATGAATGAATATTACATGCTCGATTGTTTCTTTTACATCACAAGAGTCACATAATCCATTCTCATGCACACCAATTAAAAAAATTCAGTCCGGTATGCCCCAATCCCAGTCTGGTAAGTATCCCCTCTTCCTTATTTCTTCCATGAATAACCATTTTAGTGTCTACATTCTTTATTTTTTACCACATTGTCAATTTTGGGGTTAACTATACATTTTAAATCGTTACTCAAATGTGCATCCTAGTGAACAGGATATAAACAGACAAATGTAAGCAAGCAAATATAAATATTTTCGGTTTTCGATTATTACATTTGTGATGTTGACAATAAAGAAGCGAATATTTATTATCATTCACGTCTATTTAATTTGTTATTCCTACGTCTGAGTTTACAGCAGGGGCGCTGCTGACACAAAAGCGGAAAAGCAGACGCTCGCGTTATGAGGACGTCATGACGTAGGCAGCAGAAACCTCGAAGAGAAATGGCGACGCTGCTGCAGCCAGAAAAAGTGGTTTATCTCGTCCGAGGCGAGAAAAAGATCCGCGTTCCGCTCTCTCAGCTGTATTTCTGCCGATACTGCAGCGAGCTGCGGTCTTTGGAGTGCGTGTCACATGAAGTAAGTTACGCGGTTCTGACATTTACTTGACAACAATAGATGTTCCAGTTACGAGCTAACAGGCTAGCGGTGAAAACATTGGACCCGCCTATTAGGCGAGTTCTCGTCCTGTGATTGGACGGTTTGTCCATCAGTCATAAATTATACGGCTCTCGAGTAATTCGATTGGCTGCAAGACCAGACTGTTAACTTTTGCACCGCCCATGTCTTGACAAGCTAAAAGCTAGCATGAGCATTCTAAATGAAATAAACCTACTACTCGTTCATTTATTTACGGTTTATATGACCATTAATATATTAATTAAGTACTAAAATCAATGCTTTGACATTTGTAGCAGTTATTCGTGTTTTTTGAGATCAATAACACCACCACACCCTGTAATAACAAGATGGACTGTTATTATTACTTGCTTGCTTAATATCGTCGTATTATTGTTTATTAATGATGATCTCTATCATCATGCTTATGTTAAATTTAGCCATTCGGTTCATTTTCCAATGTATATTATATACATATGTTGGTCACATTGTATATTAGGTGGCCCTAACTATTAAGTACTAGCATCAAAATATAAATACAATGTATTTACTGTGTTCATAATGTGTTGTAGAACACTTCTGGTGCTCTTGAGGTGGGATACTGGTAGGGGTTATGGGTAGGTTGAGATATAAGGGATGGCAAGTTTATTTATATAGCACATTTCATACACAGTGGCAATTCAAAGTGCTTTACATAAACAGGAAAAAAAATTACAGTATAAGAAAATAAAAATGAATAAAAACAGATTAAAATTTGTTAAAACAAGTTATAAAAGAAAGAAAAAGAAAAGAAAGACACAATAATTTGATTTGTCGGACGTAGCACAGTGCTCATTCAGTAAAGGCACAGCTAAACAGATGTGTTTTCAGTCTTGATTTGAATGTGCGTAATGCTGGAGCACATCTGATCATTTCTGGAAGCTGATTCCAGCAGCTGAAGGCCGATTCACCCTGCTTTGACTGCACTCTTGGAGTTTCTAGTTTATATGACCTTAAAGATCTGAGCGATCTGTTGGGTTTGTATTTAGTCAGCATATCTGTAATGTATTTAGTGTAATTATAAATGTAAAAGCAAAAATAATTACAGATGTAAGTACATGTAGATAATTAATCAATCCTAAGTACAATGTAAACCAGAAGTACATTGTAGCGGATTATTGATTTCAATGTAAGTACGTATAAGTTAAGGCCACTTAATATGAAGTGGGAGCAATTTTTTTTTTTGTTCAAAAATGCAATTGCATGTCTTTATGTTTTAGGTCGATTCTCATTTCTGTCCCAGCTGTCTGGAGAACATGCCATCAGCTGAGGCCAAGCTCAAGAAGAACAGGTAGACCACTTTTGTGCGAAATATCTGACAGGCCTGTGAATGAATGACAGCAAATCTGAATCAATCTGATGCCATCTGTAATTTGAAACCTGTTCTGTAATCTTTATAGCAGTTTTTTCATTATAAAGATTAGGGCTGCGCAGTAGATTATTTCAGCATTGATATTGCAATATGCTCATCCTCAATAGTCACATAAAAGGATGTGCAATGTTGAGTCTGAATTATAGTTGACCAGGAGCTTGAGTTTATGGTCAAGTTTAACTAGAACTATAGTGCTAAGTTTAGCTATAACAGAGTGATATTTTATCATTTGCTTATGTTTTTAGGACCCGTAACTGTGCATTTTCAAGAGAGTTTAAAACATTTCGGCCCAAAAAGTTTTTACAATTGGAGTAGGGCTGAACAATATATAATTTGAGCATTGATATCACAATGTGTGCATGCGCAATAGTCACATCACAGGATTAGATTATTTATTAAAGATTAAAATATGAAGATATTATTAAGTATTCTTTTTATTTAAAAAAATAATTTATACAATGATGACCATGTTATTTTATGTTTGATTGTTCAATTTCTATACTTGAATACTGCTAGACTCCCCTGTTTATTTAACCTTTTATTTAAAATGTTTAATCTATCGGTTTTTTATAATGTCGTTTTTTTTATATCTGTCATGTTTTTGTAATTTATTATATTTTATGCAGATGCACTGCATAGAAAAAACTTTATCATCTCGGTCGATGTATTTAATAAAAATCTTTCCAAATAGAGCCATTTAAATCCTCCGGTGAAATTATATTCATATCACAATATATATCACAGCAAAACAAAATATCTCAATGCCAGATTTTTCCAGTATCCTGCAGTCATAGTTTTTAACGCGTTTGTATTTTTAAATAGCGAACTTTTTGAGCTGATGATGATAACTTGCGCGTGATTATTGAAGTGCTTCTGAAACCCGATCCTTTCAGAAACGGACAAACGTGGGACTGACGTGCGAAAAAAAAACAAAGGAGAAGCCGGAAAAAACGAAGGAGCAAATGATTCTTTCATCAACCTAAAACATGTACAAACTGCCTTATTTAACTATTATTATCATCTTTTGGACTACTATAAACTCGGAATGACAAAGTTACTTTATAACAGAGGTTACATGTGCTGGTGAGGATTACAGATGCAGAGGTTTGTGCTGTCCGGGCTATATGTTGCGTGTTTTGAAGCCAAATAAGGACTAAATGTCTGCTGTGTGTAGTGTTTCTGTAATTGATGACATATCGGAGACTGTAAGAGGCTGTATGTGTTCATATATGTTACATTTATTTATTTATTTATTTTATATAATTACTGTAGGCTATCATTAATCTGCAGTTATAATCAAATCCTGTTCATAGAAAGGTTAGTAATGAACATTTATACACAAGTATTCATGTGTTTAAAGCATCTGTTTTGTGAGAAGTGCTTCTCGCATGATATGTGAACGACCCGTACAGCTTTACTGTAGACATTTCCTCCAGCGAGAATGAAGTCGACTGAAACTTTCTGCCATACACCACGCCCACAAAAATAGCAAAATACTGGTAATTGTGGCCAAAATACTTGCTAGATTCCCCAGAAGACTGTCAAATAGTGCTAGTCAAACTTTCTTGTGAAATGTTTTCATATAACAATATATTTATCGCAGACAAATAAAATATCGCAATATCAGATTTTCCCAATATTCTGATGTGCAGCCCTAGTATCGGACTATAATGAGATTATATGGCATCATATGGATTGTTGTTGTTGTTGTTGTTGTTGTTTTCTTTCTAAATGCTTTCTGATGCACTGGTTTTAGATGTGCGAACTGCTTCGACTGCCCGTGCTGTATGCACACGCTCTCCACACGGGCCACCAACATCCCTGCACCACTGCCAGATGATCCCACCAAGACTACCATGAAAAAGGCCTACTACCTGGCCTGTGGATTCTGCCGCTGGACCTCGAGAGATGTAGGCATGGCTGACAAATCTGTGGGTGAGTTGCAGCCTTCCACATTAGTTTAACCTCTATTATGGCCCGTTTCCACTGTGTGGTACGGTACGGTTCGGTACACTTTTAAGGCCGTTTCCACTGTCTAAAAGCGTACCAAACCATCGTCTTGAACAGCCACAAAGTCGAGAAGAAGAGCAGATTCTCCGCTGTGCCCCGTAGTTTTTACGGGCCTGTCTAAAGCGCAAGTGGTTTCGCTTTCTCATTTGAGCCCGCGTGCGCGTCAGTATTTAAAATTTTTCAACATGAAGAAACTGCTGGACTATAATGAACTCGGAATGACGCAATTACTTTCCAACGAGAGGTTACAGGTGCTGGTGAAGATTAAAGATACAGATGAGAGGTCTGCACTGACTGTGGGCTATATTTCGTATTGTTTTTGAACCTAAATAAGGCATACATGTCTGCCGAGTGTAGTTATTCTGTAATTCATAACATATCAGAGACTGTAAGGGGCTGTATGTGTTCATATATGCTGCATTTATTTATTTATTTTATATAATCGCGGACAGTAGGCTATTTCGCATCATTGATCTGCAGTTATAATCAGATCATGTTCATAGAAAGGTCAGTAATGAACATTTATACACCAGTGTTTGTGTCTATAATAAAGCATCTGTTTTGTGAGAAGTGTTTCTCGTATGATTTGTGAACGACCCCTAAAGCTTTACTGTAAACATTTCCTGGAGCGAGAATGACGTCGACTGAAACTTTCTGCCGTACACCACACCCACCAAAAGATTACCTTTTAGCAGTGGAAACACAAGCCTGATAAAGGTGACCCATACCGACCCGTACCGTACTGTACCACTCAGTGGAAATGGGCCATTAGGGACATTAATCGACTTAGTTAACCACCTACTATTCCAGCATATGTTTTACACAGCGTATGCCCTTCCAGCTGCAACCTGGTTCTGGCAAACACCCATACACACCCACACTCGCACACACCACGGCCAATTTAATTGAAAATTTTAGTCATTTCACCTATAGTGCATGTCTTTGAACTGTGGGGGAAACCAGAGTACCCAGAGGAACAACACCAACACGGAGAGCATGCAAACTCCACACAGAAATGCCAACTGGCCCAGCCAGGGCTCGAACCAGCAACCTTCTTGCTGTGTGGTGACAGTGCTAACCACTGAGCCACTGTGCCGCCTCTAACAGAGATAGTTTACCCAAAAATGAAAAAAATAAATAAATAAAAATAAATCCTTACTAGTTACTCATCCTCAAGTGGTTCCTAGACCTTTATTAGTTCCTTAAATGCCTCTTTTGCACATTATCTTGCATAATATGGTTCTGTCTTATGTAGAAGTGCTTGTATAGTCTTGGGTTATGTGTATAGTTTAAGTATTTATAGTGTATCTATAGTTAGATCATGGTATGTTAGTTATGTACAGGTTTAAATAGCTCTTTCGACCAGTGTTATGTTTATATTTTTGATTATGTTAATGTCCTGCGAGACACGACATTTCCTTGTCCACACATGTAGTGGAATGACAATAACGCTCGACTTGAACTTGATATGATGGAAAAACCAATGTGTTTGGTTTGGACATTTTAATCTACATGCACATTCTAGTAAATCTTTGCTCTTGTTGTATTTCAGCCAGTGGAGGATGGCAGGAACCTGAAAACCCTCATACTCAAAGGGTACGTGTCAATCCAACGCTCCTCTTATTACATTAATATAACATTCCCCAATGAACTTTCTCAAGTAGTCATGATTTCTATTTAGATCAACAAGCTGATCGAGTATTACCAGCAACTGGCCCAGAGAGAGAAGCTGGAGAGAGACAGGAAGAAGATGGCGAGAAGACGGCCGTTCATGCCGCAGGCGTTCTCGGTACACACACACACACACTACTAGGCTAGAAACACCCTCCTAACCTAACATTTACTTTCTCTTTAGTAAGCACTAAACTGGTGTGGCAACCTTGGCATTGCCTTAAAAAATAAAATGAAATGTATAGTGATGCCTGCTGTTTTATATTGTATACGTTTTTTTTTATCTTTATTTTCTTCAATAATTTAACGGTACCATCAGTTTTTACATTTTTTACATCCTTTTAACATCCTCTAACCCCTCCCCAACAGCGGCAATTACAATAATTAGATGTTGCTATCATGAATCCAGTAAACACAGATAAATAATATGAACTCCATAAATAAAAAAGACACATACAAAAAATAATAATAGCAAAAAAACAACAAAATGTGTTTTAACTATTCTTATCTTTAGTACATATTGTTGGTGTTTTTAGTTTAATTTGTACATTTACATTATTTATTAAGGTTTACTATGTCTATTTTAGCGCTTCTTAACTATGCTTGTTTGATTGTGTAATTTTTGGATTGTTTTTTGAGGTTGACAATTTAACATCTGTCCAGGGACAACAGATGAAAAATAGCCTTCTGGCTAATTCTGGTGCATTTGCAGAAATGCTTATTAATGTACACTGTCCCTGCCAAATAAACAAACAAACAAACAAACAAAAAAACAAAATAATAGTACATACATAAATAAAATAAGCTAAATACACTTTTACTGTGCATCTCACACACAGTGACCTTACTCATCCTTCAAAAATGCCAAATATCTTCTCTGATAAACATCTAACTTCCCCAAAAATTGTATACGTTAGCTATGTTTCCATCCAGCTATTTTTATTCGCGTTTTGGTTATGCGCATAAAAAAACGGTTAATGGAAACGCCATGATGTGCATACATTTTGAAAATGTGCATAAAAACGTATGCGCATGACTGAGTGGGATAAACTTTTTATTCGATAAGAAAAGATGCGCATCAACTGCGATGGAAACACTTTTATCGAATAAATTGTGATTTTGGTATAAGAGATCACGTGATGATAAAAATGTGTGTGAATGGACAAACCAGCAGGCTGAGCACATCGTAAAACATCTGAAATGTTGTTTTTGCTAATTTTTGTTAATAATCTTTCAGTATCAGTGTTAATACATTATTAAAGGCCTCCAGAATCAAGAGCGTCTGTGCTCCGCGGCTGACACCTTCAAACACCACCGCGCGTTCACTGCATGTCAGGATTGCCTTCTGAGGCACAAGTCATTTTTTTTAATGAAAAAAAGATTGACACAGCTTCTCCTACTGCAGCAAATTACGTTTTACTGTTAATATTTGGCGCCTGTTAATAGATTTTGTACGCTTGGACTCGTTGGATGGAAACGCTGCTTTATTCGCACGTCTTTTAACTTCGTTCACATTATTGGATGGAAACATAGCTAGGGTTAATTGTGTTATTAATTCTATCAGTTAGATCTGCACAAAACCTAAATTGTTTACATGAGTGGTTAAGTGTACTAAATCTGGCAGAGTCTGAATGTAACTACATTATATTTACTTTTATGATGTACAGTATATATGCACAAATATTTAAATCCTCTGGTGAAATAATATTCATATTACAATATATATCACGGCAAAACAAAATATCTCAATGCCAGATTGTTCCAGTATCCTGCAGTCATAGTTTTAGGCGCGTTTGTATTTTAAAATAGCGAACTTTTTGAGCTGAAGATGATAACATGCACGTGATTATTGAAGTGCTTCCGATCCTTTCAGAAACGGACAAACGTGGGACTGACGTGCCAAAAAAAACAAAGGAGAAGCCGGAAAAAACTAAGGAGCAAATGATCCTTTCAGCAACCCTAAAAGATGAACAAACTGCCATGTTTAACTATTATCATTACCTTATACACTTTACATTGATGATAAATTACAGTAAACGGTAATTCACAACGCAATAAGAAAGTACAGATTTATTAAGGGATCATATTACTTTTAACACTGAACAGAGCATTAAATCATCATGTTTGCTTTTCTGTCACAATCATGAATTACATGTCAGGAATATTTCACAATAATTTGCTATTTCTTTTTATTGCATACATGCAGCTTTCAGAAACACTAAGGGTGCTTTCACACCTGTAGATCGATTGTTTTGTCCAGAAACAGGGATTAAAATTGTTAGTGTTGTTGCACTTGGATCTTGGTGCAGTTCGCTTTCAAGCAGCAAAGTTTCTAAACGGACCAAAATAGCTAAAACAAGTCCCGTGTGAGTAAACTCTTGTAAAGTTGGTCAGAGTTCCACTTAGCTGTCAAGCGTCCTTATTTTAATTAGTGACGATGAGCAATAAGACATCATAAGCGAAAAGCTGTGCTGTGATGTTAAATGGTGACACCCACAGACATCGTCACCAAATATAAATCAGAGGCAAGACTTTCTCAAACAGAGCCGTTGGCTAGAATTATGCACTACAGGCCTTATATTAAGGAGAGAAATAACAGATAAACCAAGACTGCAGTTCAGTATTTTTTTTTCCAAATGGATAAACAGCTCTCATTAAAAGTTCAACATGCTTTCACTTTTGTATTTTGACATGAAACGCACATTTACCTGTAGGAACGATGACATCCCGCCCTACTCATCATTGGCTCTTCATATAGTCATATGTGCTTCGATATAACCTGGTTTGTTAGTTGATTGGATCGTATTGCTTTCTCACTTCAGTCGATCCGCTCCAAAGTGCATTTCAATTCAACCGAGACCACTTTATTCAGGTTGTTTTGGCTTGGATCTGAGTGCGATTGCTGGATTCACATATGCCAAACGAACCACGGTATTGGGGGAAACGCGACAGGTTCTGTAACAAAAGTCTAAGTGTGAAAGCACCCTGAAAAGGTCTTTCTGACCCCAAACTTTTGAATGTGTTTTTCAAACAGTGATGTCTTTTAAATGATTAATTTCTAACCCTTTAAAGGGGACCTATTGTGTGAAAAACACTTTAATAAGGAGTTGTGTGGCAACAGTCTGTGAATATAGCCAGCCTCTAATGGTAAACATGTATTTATTTAATTGTTTTATAATCATACTTGACGAAAACACTCTGCAGAAACACTTTGATTGACATTCTCCCTTTGTACTTGTCATCTGAAGGGCAAAGCCACGCCCACTAGCGACCATCTCGTTTTTGAATCTGCCACTATGCTGACACAAAGGCATCTGTAGCCCCGCCCTCTTTTGAAAACATCACAATCTCATTTGAATTTAAAGCGACAGTCGCCAAAACACAATTAAGGCTCGGACACACCGGGACGCTTTTCGTTTGCGTTTATCGTCAGCGTTTTTCGAGACGTTTTTCCGCAATCAAACCCAAACGATTTTTCTCTGGCGTCGAGCAGAAGACTAAGCAAAATCACTCCTTGACGTTAGATGGCGCACAGGGTGGCGCCAAGCTTCTGACACCCGCTTGTTACACAGAAGAAGAAAAGAGGAAGTTTACACGCTTGTTGTTGGCGATCGGCAAAGCATGGATGGTTCAAGTAGCAACTCTAGCGATGAAGAAATGATTATTGTTCACCAGTGCAATAACTACCTCCACGTTCATATCGCCTCTGGGCATCTGCGCTCGCATTGACAGTTTTGCACTTGAGCGCCTCCAAGGGGTGTTTACTGTAACTTCAGCGGCTCCGTACACGTGAACAAAAGTGCCGATCTGATTGGTGGAGAAGGTTTTGACGTGGCGCATCAAAACAAAAAAACAGGCATGAGGTCTTTTTTAGAAAATGACGCTTTTACTCCTGCCGTTTTGTGCGTTGGTGTGCACTAGGCATGGGCCGGTGTAAGATTCTGACGGTATGATAACCTTGGATAAAAATATCACGGTTTCACGGTATGACGGTATTGTGTTTACTGCTCTAAAATATATTCTTTTTAAATGTCTAGGTAAAAAACAAAACCTTTTTCCCCTTTGAACACAATATATTTTATTTTGAGAAACATTTAAAGCAGGGGTGACCAAACTTGCTCCTGGAGATCGACCGTCCTGCAGATTTCAGTTGCAACCCATATCAAACACACCTGCCTGTAATTATCTAGTGCTGTTCTGGTCCTAATTAATTGGCTCCGGTGTGTTTGATCAGAGTATTAGCTGAACTCAGCAGGAAGGTCAATCTTCAGAAGCAGGGTTGAGCGCCCCTGATTTAAAGTATTTTGGGGCAGTAAACACGTCAGGCTAAATAATTCAAGTGAATCATTGACTTCTGCTGTCTTCATTAGTTTCAAAAACACAGATGTCTTTCCAGTTTACACCAAAAAACAACAACAAAAAAAGTAACTAAAAAATCGTACTCATACCTTAGGAACGGTATAGCAGAAGATTTTGGCGGTATGAAAACCTTGACTTTTCCAAACCACGGTGTACCTTAAAAACGGTTTGCGTCCCATGCCTAGTGTGCACGATCACATTGACTCCCTTTATTGAGTCACTAGGCGTTAAACGTCGACGGAAAACGCGAGCAAAAAACGTCTCTGTGTGCACGGGCCTTTAGGATCGAAGCCTAAAAGCATCAGTTTCACAGAGTGATAAAACGTCTGTGTGGTATTTTGAGCTGAAACTTCATATACACACACACACACACACACTCACACACTGGGCACATCAGAGACTTATTTTACATGTTGTGAAAAAGAGCATAATAGGTCTCCTTTAAAACATGACTGGGAGTTAATGGCACTTTGAGCTGCATGTCTTGTTTACTAATGCAATACTTGTTTTTGTGCTTGAAACTGCCACTTCAATGTCTGCTTGGATGCGTTTGTTTCACTTGATTCTGTCTCTCTTCTTTTCTTCGCTTGTGCACGCTGATATTTTTGGTTTTATACCCCTCTCCAGCAACACACTATTCACGTGGTGGTGAGTGGTATTTCTTTTTTCCCCCCACAGTACTTACAGAAACACTAAGAAGCTCTTTCTTTTCTCCCTGAATCCCTCCGTTATTTTAGCATGTCTAATCTGTTACTAAATTACTTTCTGATCACATGAGCTTCACTTTTTGCTGCTTGGAATTTTCTGTACAATCAAACCCTTTGTATTTACCAGGCGATATCTTTAGAAGTGCTATTCTGTTTAGGCGGATATTTGTAGAATTAGTTTATTAAAGAAGCTTAAAGTTTAGCCAGAGACTGATTATATAGATTAGAGCTAGGGCTGTGCAATATGGACAAAATAATCATAGTGCGATCTTTTTTTAAATTTATTTTTTTAATGTGTTTTTTTATTTTATTTTTATTATTATTATTATTATTATTTTGTAATTTTTTAAAATTAATTAATTAAATTAATTTATTTTTTAATATTTTATTTATGTTTTTGAACGAATATTGCGATTTTTTTTTTTTTTTTTTTTATTTATTTATTTTTTTTTTTTTTTGGCAACTGTTTGCTTTTTCAAACAATCTACACACACAAGAAGTGCATAACAAAACATTTCACGAATGAAATACCATAGAATTTAGTTTAATAAATAAAACTAGTAACATTGTCTTTAAAACAGACAACATAAATAAAGATGAACTAACCTCAACTCTAGTTAAACACATACTGTACACAGCAGTACTAACTGCTTGATCAACAAAACTGTAATAAATTGTCTTAAAAACAGACAACATGAAAAAATAAAGCTGAACTAACCTCAATTCCAGTCATAACAATGAAAAAAAAAAACGTAAATCAAAACCACCTATTCGGTTCTCCCGCTCAACTTCGTCATGCGCGGAGTGAGCTCTGATTGGTTAACATCTTTCTCCCACTAAGCTTAGCTGTAATTGCCCGGTGTGCTGCGTCAGCTCTGATTGGTTAACATATTAAAATCATGCGCACAAGAACATGAACAAAAATCTAAATAAATTAATAGATAAAATTGCAGCCTTCGCGACTTAGAAATTGCATGACGTGCTTAAATCACGATTTTTTTGCGATTAATTGCACAGCCCTAATTAGAGCTAGAATTTTAATTGTCAGATTGTATTTCTTCTCAATTAGTCAATCAATATGTAGGAAAGAAAGCTTTTGGATATCATTTGTGTTTAAACTTTGCTAACGCTACTAAATGTAGATCACAGCAATGACAATGATGTTCTGCTATTAATTAATGAGCTTTTCCTTAACGGGCTAGTTCACTCAAAAATGAACATTTCTTCACCACTTGCTCACACTCAAGTGGTTCTAAAGTTGTGTATTAGTTTCCTTTCTTCTGTTTAACATAAAACAAGATATTCTGAAGAATGCTGGATAAAATAGCAGCTATTAATATCAATAGTAGGAAGAAAAATGCTTTTAGTTTTTGTCTGGTTTCTAGTCCAAATATCAAACTATTCTTTAATCAAGAAGCATTTTCTAGACAAGAAAAATAACAATGATTTTCTTTCACAAATGGGTCAAAATGAAGGCTGTTTCTCAATTCCAAGAACACAGAGAACAGGTCTTGCCAGGTCAAATCGGAAGAACGAATTTGGGAAACCGCGAGGACTGAGAACCTGTGAGAAATGAGATGCTGCATTCTTCCTGACGGTCACATGACCCTCACGTATCTTTAACCAAAAATAATTTCAGCATTACAGCATCCATACAACCATTTATTGTTTTCCCCGTTTCACAATATATTTTGCATAAAGACTTCACAAATATATGCTGCACATCACAAATAACACAGATTTTAATACGAATTTCAACAAAAAACACCCTTAATGTGTTTATGCCTTTAATAAGATTTTTATGGTAATGTTTACTTTCACCGTCTCATTTAGGGAAACTCCTGAGGTAAATAAGTGTTATCTCTGAACTTTATTAATAAATCTGTACAAAATGCTGTGCTTCCCACCTCCAGTCGCAATGACTTCTGGGACTTCTAGAGCGAGTTCAATGCTCAAGTCTGCATCGGTGCATCCTCGATATCAAGAACACATCCGGGAACTTTCACAATTTGACTTGATGAAACCTGTAGAAACCCTGTAAAGGAAAACTCGCTTCATTTTGACATATCATTTCTGAAAACAAGACAATATTTTTGCTTGAGGAATATTTTTTCTTTAAAATGCTTCTTGACTTAAGATTTTTTTAGATGTTTGGACGAGAAACGAGACAAAAAGCATTTTTGCAGTGAAGTCATAGCTGTTTTTTATTCAGTATATTATTCAGTATATCTTCCTTTGTGTTCGACAGATGAAACTCAATCAGGTTTGGAATAACTGAGCAAATAGTGACAATTTTTATTATTTTGAGTGAACTATCCCTTTAAACTTCAGTTGGCATCAACTAATATGGTCTGCATTTACATGTAAAAGGAGAAGTATGGACTGGGAACCAGACTACAGAGACAGAGATCTGGAGCCCCGATCAGTGCGCTGTATGGCCTTTCGTGAGTATCACGCTTTTCTGATTTATTTACAAAACAGTTTGCAAAGTACAATTTTCTGTCTTTTAGTAGAGATTTTATATGAAAGACTTGCTTTGTTTTCAAAATAAAGTGGATCTAATTTGATTCACAATGTAAACATTAAATAAAAGTTAAAAAGGTATTACTTTTTATTTCATATATTAAGGTTTTAGTTATGATACTCCCAAAATCAAGCACTGATACTTCTACTTTGCAAAAGCCTTAGGCCACTAGTACTTTAACACACACACGCACACACACACACACACACACACACACACACACACACACACACACACACACACA
>CAIGQQ010027821.1:69698-99502 GCA_903798035.1 Danio albolineatus
ACACACACACACACACACACACACACACACACACACACACACACGTGGAGACTAGCCTGGGCTCATTGGCAACCTGAACACACACACACACACACACATTAACATACTGTAAACACACAAACACACCCATGTGGAGCTCAGCGTGGGCCTGCTGCAACCTGAACACACAAACACGCACACACACACATGTGGAGCTCAGCATGGGTACGCTGGCAACCTTAACACACACACACAAACACAACAACATAAACTCTCACACATAATTACATAAACACACAAACTCGCGCGCGCGCACACACACACACACATGTGGAGCTCAGCATGGGTACGCTGGCAACCTTAACACACACAACAACATAAACACACACACACATGCGGAGCTCAGCTGGAGTCCACTGGCAACCTGAACACACACACACACACAAAACAACAAACTCTCACACAATAGCATAACTTCTGGCAACTCGAGGACACAACACACACAGACATACACACAATAACATTAAACTCTCTCACACACATGTACACAAGATCAGAAACAAACCCAAGTCTTTTTCTTACTCATGAAGACGGTCGTCATCATGGTTAAGTGAGTGTAAACACACACACACACACACACACACACACACACACACACACACACGTCACCAACAGGAACAGTTATTTAACACTGCACACACTACGCCTGCATTTGTGGCAGATGCTTTAATCTGTCTTTCTCTCTCTCTCTCTCTCTAGCGCCCTTTGCTGATGTATTTACACGCCTATGACTTACAGTGACATCTACTGTTAAATATCTCACAGACTGCAGTTCTGCTCAGCGTTAATACACACACTTAGACGGATCATTCATGTAGCTGCTGTGTTAATTTAAGATTTTCTATGTGCTGTAAAACAAGAAGTCGCTCGCACTCGTGTTGCACTATTAGTGAGACGTCCGTGGCGAAACACATGCTGATACTGTATTCAATCAGAGGATGAACACCAGAGCGTTCAGCTTTATCATGTCTCATGCTTATCCTCATTTAGTTTCTAATCCGAACGCCTTCAAATGTGGTTAAGCGGTCTTCTTCAATAAAGTGACGTATCAGTATGTGTTTGCTGTTGTTATTTCCCGCAATGGTCATGACATGAAGCCAGTGCATTGAATAGGGATGGGCGGAACGATCCTGAAGTATCGATATTTTCGATACTGGGAATGTATCAAAAGGATCGATCCTTAAGTAAAAGTATCGATCTTTTCTGGGGGTTTTCTTACTGAGTGAAATATCTCAATAATTATAGCGCCACATATTATATAAATATTTACTTAAATAGGAACACGAATGGGAACTATAATATCCTTCCGCTGTATCTCCGCTAATGGGTCAGTGTTAGCTCACGGCTCAGTAGTAAAGACACCACACACACACCCAGCGCAGGTTGTAAAACTTTGGCAGAATCCTTTAAGAAATCCAGTCATTGTCCAGCTAGCAAGTGGGAATTAGTTTACAAAAAGTCGAATTCAATACATACAGCCAGTTTTACCTGGTATATGTTCATATGAACACACAGATGCACACACTGTAAATATAATATGCTGAGGGGGAATCATTATATATGATTCTTTGTAATATTAATATGCCAAAGCTGAGGGGGAATCCTACTCTAAACTCGGTAATTTATGTAATTTACGTAAATTGGCATATATCAGATTTCTGTTAAATTTCACAGGGTTCAGAATAATAAGTAAAGTCAAGTAAAGACATTTAGATTTGAATTATTTTTGTAGTTTAAATTAAATAGTTTTAAATAAACTTGTTTATCAAATAAAATACAAAGTTTAGGTACACATAATAACTGGAAGAGATGTACTTTTTTCTGCAGTGTATTATTTTTAGTTTTATATGGTGCCATGCAATTTTAGTTCTGTTATTTTAATAAATGTTTTGTGTTTAACTGAATAATAATGATGAAGATAATAATAATTATAATAAAGGTGATAACCATTTTTTTATCACTAAAAAATATTTAAATAAAGTAAATTGTCTTGAAATACTTAGTATCAGATCGGAAACAAAAATATTGGTATTGCCCATCCCTAGGATTGAATTGAGCCCGCACTGTAAAAATAATGAGTATCTTCCTCAGCGTTGTTTTTTTTTTTTATTGATTAAGACGTTTAGATGTTAAGAGCATTCCGTGTTTACTTTTATTATTTACGTTTTTATAAATTCTCCCAAATTCTACTTGGTATTGTATCGTAGAGTATAATATAAGTGATAATATTCGTATAATTTTATATTATATAGTATAACTCTATATAGACCAGGCATGTCCAAACTCGGTCCTGGAGGGCCGGTGTCCTGCAGATTTTAGCTCCAACTTGCCTCAACACACCTGCAAGGATGTTTCTAGAAAGCCCAGTAAGAGCTTGATTAGCTAGCCCAGGTGTGTCTGATTGGGGTTGGAACTAAACTTTGCAGGACACTGACCCTCCAGGACTGAGTTTACACATCCCTGATATAGACCTTTTTAAGTGATGTAAACAATACCAATCAGGGTTCATACAGTCATGGAAAACTTGGAAAAGCCATGGAATTTTGACATGGCATTTCCCAGTGGCGACAGCGGCGAGGAAAAAAACATCACCAATTGGCGAAAGTGAAGGATTAAAAAACCTGGAGAGAAATCAGGCTCAGTTGGGCACGACCATTTCTCCTGTGGCCAGACGTCTTGTGCAGAGCTGCAGTCTAGGTACCGGAGGCTGGAGAACGCTGGACGTCAGTGAGACTCGTCTGTCCCTGGAGGGTCACAGGAATCAGTCTCATGCTGTTCACTCCTCCATGTACCACAGCAGCTGCTCAGGATACGGCCTGGTCCAAGATCATGGAACCTTGGTATGTTGGATCACATTTGTGGCGCTGCATAGTCTCTGGGGGCCTCGGGATGAGTATCCCCAGGTGGAGATAGAGAATGAAGAGTATAATTAGCGTAGCTGCTGTTCATAGTGTATATAAAGGAGATGCGTGGAGCACATTCATGCATCATACCGCTATATGCTGTATTGAGTGTATGCTTTAGTAAAAAGGTAGGTCTTTAATCTAGTGTTAAACTGCGAGAGTGTTTCTGAGCCTCGGACATTATCAGGAAGGCTATTCCAGAGTTTAGGAGCCATAAATGAGAAGGCTCGACCCCCTTTAGTTGACTGTAGGTACTCCCAGAAGCCCTGAGTTTTGAGATCTTAAAGAGCGGGTTGGATGGTAGCGAGACAGAAGGTTGGTTAGATAAACAGGAGCTCGATTATTTAAAGCAGGGGTGGGCAAACTTGGTCCTGGAGGGCCGGTGTCCTGCACAGTTTAGCTCCAACGCTAATCAAACACAGTTGCTGATAGATTTCTTGTGATCTTGAAGACACTGATTAGCATATTCAGGTGTGTTTGATTAGTGTTGGAGCTAAACTGTACAGGACACCGGCCCTCAAGGACCGGGTTTGCCCACCCCTGATTTAAAGCTTTATAGGTAAGAAGCAATATTTTAAAATCAATTCGAAACTTAACAGACAGCCAGTGTAAGGAGGATAAGATTGGGGTGATATGATCATATTTTCTAGACCTGATAAGAACTCTGGCGGCTGCATTTTGTACTAGCTGAAGTTTGTTAATAAAGTCCTGGAAAACAGATATCATTCTTGAATATAGGTAATTTAGATCTTTTCTGTCTGTGGCCAATCATATACTCTCACATTATTAGTGCGGTGTAAGCATTATCTAACTCCGTTTTACATAGATATTGAGTATTAAAAGTAGGTCTCTGGTTCGAGTCCCGGCTGACCCAGTTGGTGTTTCTGTGTGGAGTTTGCATGTTCTCTCCGTGTTGGTGTGGGTTTCCTCTGGGGGCTCCGATTTCCCCCACAGTCCAAACACATGTGGTATACTGTAGGTGAATTGAATGAACTAAATTGGCTGTAGTGTATAAATGTGTATGTATGGGTGTTTCCCAGTGCTGGGTTCTGGCTGGAAGTGCATCCGCTACGTAAAACATATACTGGAATAGTTGGTGGTTCATTCTACTGTGGCGACCTCTGATAAATAAGGAACTAACCTGAAGAAAAATTAATTAATTATTAAATGCGGCTGTGCAGTAGATGGCAGTCTATCACAAGTGATATTAATCTTATTTGTACACACAGTATACCATGCCTGTAGTGTATGTACACAGAGGATCTGTTTCATTGACGTGGTTGCAGCATGGTATGAGATGTTAATGTACATTAGATTAAATAATGTAAATGTTTTGAGCTTGAGGATTGATGTGTAAACCTTTATGTCAGGATAAATTATTTTAATTCGGTTTATTGCTCGTTGACCATAACACATAATATATCAGTACCATGAGTTCATCTACCCCTAAAAATGTAAACACTGAAAACTGGCAAGAGTTAGACACTGTCTGAATGGTTCTATCAAAAACTTTTATTCATTTTTGGGTTTTCTAATTATGCATACTCCCTGCAATGGATGATAGTTCATTTTTACATTGTTCGCTGCTGTGTGACAGCTCATGGTCCAGGCTTTTAGTTTGATGTGTAAATTGTTCTGGTTGGTACAAGTTTTATTATTTTTTTTTAACATAAATATTTCTGGGGGTCAGTAATTGTCAGTAATTTTGGATCCTTGTTTACTTCTCTCTGTCTTTATGTCAGAATGTACAATAATATTCTATAATGTGTGATATCTGCTAATTTTTGGAAAATTCTTTTAGTAAGTTTGCAATGAGAGAAAAATATATATAAACTATGAGATGTAAAAAAAGGAGGAATTCCAGTACAGGGCGACTGGGTGGTGCAGTTTCCTCCGGGTGCTCCAGTTTCCCCCACAGTCAAAAGACATGTGGTATAGGTGAATTTGCTAAGCTAAATTGTCCGTAGTGTATGAGTGTGTATGGATGTTTCCCAGAGACGGGTTGCAGCTGGAAGGGCGTCCGCTGCATAAAACATATGCTTGATAAGTTGGCGGTTCATTCCGCTGTGGCGACACCAGATTAATAAAGGGACTAAGCCGAAAAGAAAATGAATGAATTAATAATATAATATAATATTCATTTGCTTTTCGGCTTAGTCCCTTTATTAATCCGTGGTCGCCACAGCGGAATGAACCGCCAACTTATCCAGCATATGTTTTACGCAGCAGATGCCCTTCCAGCTGCAACCCATCTCTGGGAAACATCCATACACACTCATACACTACAGACAATTTAGTCTACCCAATTCACCTATACCACGTGTCTTTAGACTTGTGGGGGAAACCGGAGCACTCAGAGGAAACCCACGCGAACATGTGGAGAACATGCAAACTCTACACAGAAATGCCAACTGACCCAGCCGAGGCTTGAACCAGCGACCTTCTTGCTGCTTCTTGCAGGCGAACATGCTACTCACTACGCCACCGTGGCACCCATATAATATAATATAATAAAAAATATAATTAAAAACAAACCTAAAATTAAAATAAACAATGTAGGTCATACTAGTAGAAATAATGTGTCTTTTCTTTTTTTCCAAGAGCTCTATTGTTGAATTAAGAACCGTCTCTTTCCTACCCCATACCTCCCAAAGCTAAAGTAGTACACTTTTAAATATGCAATGATGTTTAACATCTTCAGAGTTTCTTAGACGTAGATTTCATGATGATCACAGTAATGATATATTTTGTGAGGTTAACACTGAAATGACAGCACATTTATTTTTTGGCTGTTTATATAGCAGATTCATCAGATTCAAGTTTCTCTCAAGTTGTCTTCTCAGTCTTCTTAAAATGACATTTTCATTGGTTTATTAGGGGAAGATGTTAATATTCATTCATTTTCTTTTCAGCTGAGTCCCCTTATTAATAAGGATTCGCCAGTAGAATGAGCCACCAACTTATCCAGTATATGTTTTACGCAGTGGAAGCCCTTCCAGCTGCAACACATCACTGTGAAACACCCACACACACTCATTCACACACATATACTCCAATTTAGCCTACCCAATTCACCTATAGCGCATGTGTTTAGACTGTGGGGGAATATTCAGTTTGGATGGCTAATTTTGGAGAGATTTTATATTAATAAATGCAAGTGCCTTAAAACAAAACCACTGTTTTTGATTTTTCAAAAGAAGGTGATCCTGTAAATCTTTAAATTTGGTAAAATCAAAATGAGGAAGAAGACTGTCAAGTTTATTGAAAAAAATAAAAAAATAATAATTAATAAGTCCCTTTAGTGCAGTGGTAGGGAACCTATGGCTCTCGAGCCACATGTGGCTCTTTGACCAAAAATACAAGGCTCACCAGCTGTCTCCCTTCAATAATATTTTAGTTTAACAACTTATAACAGTCACAAAAAAATCAGTTTCCTATTGAAAATACAGTTACAATTACTTTTTATTGTTTGTTTTTACAGCAAGATTAATTAAAACGTAGTTTACAATAAAAAGAGGCTTCGACCAATGAACATTTGCGGTGCTGTGGATAAAACTGACACCAATGAAGGGCAAATACGTGTGCGTAGTTATAGAAATATCAGTTGTTCATTCATTCATTCATTTTCTTTTCGGCTTAGTCTCTTTATTAATCTGGGGTCGCCACAGTGGAATGAACCGCCAACTTATCCAGCATATGTTTTCTGTAGCGGATGTCCTTCCAGCTGCAACCCATCACTGGGAAACATCCATACGCACTCATTCACACACATTCACTACAGCCAATTTAGCTTACCCAATTTACCTATAGTGCATGTCTTTGGACTGTGGGGGAAACCGGATCACCCGGATGTTAATATTCAATTTGTATTGCTAATTTTGGAGAGATTTATATTAATAAATGCAAGTGCCTTAAAACAAAAGCACTATTTTTGGTTTTCCAATAGGAGGTGAAACTGTAAATCTTTAAATTTGGTAAAATCAAAATGAGGAAGATTTAATACATTTTTAATAGTTTAATTAATCTAGTTTAATTAATAGAAGACCCTGTTTTGTCTGTGTCTGTATGTCTATTCTTTGTTTTAAATTGTATTTAAGTTTATTATTGTCTTATTTATTCGATTATTATTTGTAAATGAAAGTTGTTTGTCGAGTTTTCATTTATTCATTCATTTTCTTTTCGGCTTAGTCGCTTTATCAATCCGGGGTCGCCACAGCGGAATGAACCGTCAACTTATCCAGCATTTGTTTTACGCAGCGGATGGGAAACACATCCATACATTCTCATTTACACACATACACTACAGACAATTTAGCTTACCCAATTCACCTATACCGCATGTCTTTGGACTTGTGGGGGAAACCGGAGCACCCGCACCACGCAAACTCCACACAGGAATGCCAACTGACCCAGCCGAGACTCGAACTAGAGAGCTTCTTGTTGTGAGGCGAACGTGCTACTCACTACGCCTTGTCGAGTTTTGCCTTATAGCATTTGTTATAGTGTCTCTTTACACTCTCTAACGCTAGATGGCGTTGTGCGTCTTTATAATTAGTTCGTAATCAGTCGCCATTAATTCAATGTAAACAGAAGCAGCAGGAGTCTTTTATGAGCTTTTGCATCACAGCTGAAGTATTTAGGCGGGAAAATACATCCACATTCACTCACAGAAGTGCGAGATAAACCTCAAATGTTCCCCAACATAACCACAGACAGATAAATGAGCTCAAACACTGGCGGAGCTTTCATATGTCCAAGTAATGTTTGGGTTTCATCGACGAGTTGCTTCTCCACAGGTAAGTTTTGCCACACATGTTCGCTCTTTAGTCATAAATTATGAATAAGAATAATATTATAAAAGGGTGGGGTGAGACTGAGGTTGTTTGAAAGCGTACTTTATTTTCTAATCCCCTAGATGACACTAATGGCGCATAAAGCTCATACTGTACTTCACCACACGAAGGCCTTGTGTTTTGATATACGGGCTAAGATTTATAGACATTAAACTCTTACCTACTAAACACAAGCAAAGCTTACAATGTATTTAGTTTTGAAACTATTCAAAGTCAGAGCTGTAGATTAGATTACTTTATTAAAGTACAATGTAATGCAGTTAGCATCTAAGCAGAAGTTTATTAAGTGTAAAGTTTGTTAGTTTATACACTTCATTTTAAAAATGAATGTTTGTATCCATTTCTCAGTGAATATAGGCAGTGTATTTTGGTGCATTTAAACAAAACAGATTTATTAAAGATATATTTATTAAAATGATATTTTAGTCACCAAACACATTTAGAAATTGAAAGATAATACAATTAAATTCCAGCAAAATATTGCAAAAATAATTACAACCTACAAAATTTCAGCTACATTTTTTCAAAAAGAAAATGTAACTTCTCTTGATTTTTCCTCTTTTTAAAATTTGCATTTAATATTTTTCTATAACATTCATTTGGTTGTGCTAGTCAGGGTTCATACGGTCATGGAAAACCTGGAAAAGTCATGGAGTTTTGACATGGCGTTTTCCAGGCCTGGAAAAGTTTTGGAAAAACTGAAAAACCCACAAAGTTTTGGAAAATTCATGGAAAATAGTTTTATAAATATCTGTATTTGATATCTGCGATATTGGAAAAATCTAACATTACAGTATTTTGTATTTCTGTGATATATATTGCGATGTGAATACAATTTCACCAGATGATTTAACAGGCTTATTTGAATTGATTGGGGGATTTTGTAGAGGAGTGAATCTCGAATAATATTCAACAAATAAATTACAAGCAGAGATAAATAAAATATAGTAAAGATAAAAGTGAATTCTAGTTTTCAGGTGTTCACTTTTCAGGTACAGATAATGAATAATCAACACTGCACAGTTTTCTAGGCAGTGTATTTTGGTGCATTTAAACAAAACAGATTTATTAAACAGATATATTTATTAAAATAATATTTTAGTCACCAAACACATTTAGAAATTGAAAGATAATACAATTAAATTTCAGCAAAATATTGCAAAAATAATTACAACCTACAAAATTTCAACTACATTTTTCCAAAAAAAAAAGCTCCTTTCCAAAAAAATGCTCCTTTTGCATTTAATATTTTTCTATAACATAAATTTGGTTGTACTAGTCAGAGTTCATACGGTCATGGAAAACCTGGAGAAGTCATGGAATTTTGACATGACATTTTCCAGGCCTGGAAAAGTTTTGGAAATACTGAAAAACCCACAAAGTTTTGGAAAAGTCAAGGAAATTAGTTTGATAAATAAAACTCATAAATGTTTGAAACAAGTGAAGGGTGTAATGAAATTGTAAGTAATTTTTGGGTTAACCATTTCTTTAAAAATGTATGCAGATGATTTTACTCCATTATGATTAAATTGTATATTAAACTGTAATCCCAGCATTGCATATCCTGCGATGTGACTATTGCGGATGCACACATTGCGATATAGATGCTGAAACCATATATTGTGCAGCCCTAACTTGAATATACTGTAGGTTAGTTGTCTTTACTTCTTTTCTGTCCTTGGCCAGAAACGTGCTCTCACATTGTTAGTGCTGTGTACGCATTATTAAAATCAGTTTTACATAGATGTCGACAAATGAGCGCCACAGTGGCCTAGTGGTTAGCACGTTCGCCTCACAGCAAGAAGGTCGCTGGTTCGAGCCTCGGCTGGGTCAGTTGGCATTTCTGTGTGGAGTTTGCATGTTCTCCCCGTGGTTGTGTGGGTTTCCTCCGTGTGCTCCGGTTTCCCCCACAAGTCCAAAGACATGCGGTATAAGTGAATTGGGTTGGCTAAAATTGTCCCTAGTGTATGAGTGTGAATGAGTGTGTATGGATGTTTCCCAGAGATGGGTTGCGGCTGGAAGGGCATCCGCTGCGTGATACAAATGCTGGATAAGTTGGCGGTTCATTCCGCTGTGGCGACCCCGGATTAATAAAGAGACTTAGCCGAAAAGAAAATGAATGAATGAATAAAAACAAATGTAAACAAAATAGATTGTTGTGTGTTGCTATAATAAAATTGAACATCCTTGTTTTTCTTATTAATTACCATGTATATGCAACATTACATCATGAAAAGGTACTTGAAAGTTCTGGAAAAGTGATGCAATTTTAGTAGTGAGAATGTGTATGAACCCTGACTAGTTGTTGGATCATTGAAAGTTATTGTTGTTAGATTAGCTCCAGATTAGCTTCAGTACTGACTAATCTAATATATATGCGCAAATATAATATTGTATAGCTTCAAATTAAAAATGATGTTACTTGCCTATTAAAAATACCGCTCATCGTCCCAGTCTTTACTAGTATTCGCTGTACCGAATGGAAAAGCAATTTGGTGCACGTTACAGCACACCTGATTATGATGTTTTGACAAATTATAGTTTAATGTAATGTCTCTAACAGTCTTGGAGTTGTGCAGGGAGTGTAAAAACACTGAGTTTCAGCAGTAATTGGCAGAGCTGTGTTTCTGTGCTGTTGACATTGGCATGGCTGTGATGTGGAGATGGAAATCTGGACTTTTTTTGGTGTTCGTTTTGGAACGGTAACCAGATGTGTTTTGTCTCATTCCTTCGTAGATAATCATCTTAAACTATGGCTCTATTAAGAAAAGGAAGCTGCTGTAGCTTCCATGTATGACGCATTCATTTTTCTTCATTATAGGCATGTCTGTGAACGCCAGCAAGGCCAAAACACTTTATATGCTGATTGTTCTGTGTCTTTTAGAGGAAGATTGATTATTTACAAGTATCTCACGACCTTTTGTAGAAGTCAGAGGAAAGAAAACTGAGTCTGAGATTGATTCACATTTTGTTATATGCACATCTAACGCAGACATATGACAACATAAAAATTAAATGGTCACGAAACACCAAAACACGTTTTTTGAGCTGTTGACAGTCATATATGTGTCCCGTGCTGCTATAAACACTATTAGGACACGTATATTTCACTAAAGAGTGAAAATGGGTCGTTTTTGCATTATTTCGAGCAAATTCGTTCTTCCGGTTTGAAACAAATTTTTGAAGCTGCGTCACGCCGATAAGATCCGTGCGTTTATTCCAGCGTGGAGAGTGGACGTCTTTTTTTACTACAGTTTTATTTATTAAACTTAATACTGTGTTATTTCATTGTGAAATGTTTTGTTCTGCACTTCTTGTGCACTGAATACACGTAGAATGTGTGTGTGTAGCGTGTTTAAAAAAGCAAAAACAGTTGCTAAAATCGCAAATAAAATATTTATTCAAGAAATCGCAATATGGTTATTTTGTCCATAATGCACAGCCCTACTGTAGACTGTAAATAATTATTCTTTTACAGTAAAAATCTTTCACTTTGGGCAGTAAGGCCCAATCCCGATTCTACCCCTTAGCCCTTCCCCTTACCCCTACCCCTCGTTTTGCGTGTTCACATCAAGGGTTAGTGGTGTCCCAATTCTCTTTAGCTTGAAGGCGTAGGGCTGAGGGCAAGGGGTATACACCCCTTCGAACAAAGATTTTTCAGGACCACACTTAAAACGGAGGGGCAAGAAAATTTCCCAGAATGCACCTGCCACAACGGCAGGATAGATGGACCCGGAAGTAAGGAGATGCACAAGTTAGTATTTTTTTGTCATTATTACGAATTTTTACTACAAACAAACATATGTTTTAATATATTCATAACCGCGCTCGTGTTTTACCGTCATGCTTAAAAAAAACACAAAAAAACCCGCAAAATTTTGCAATCTATAATCCATAATCATAACTCATGTACAGCCGTCCCACAACATTCTGACACACGATGACACTCGAATACCCTGTCAGTAATGTCTAGTAGCTGGGAATGAGCTTTTTACAGTGTCTGCTATAATGTTAATGTTGTTTTCGTGTGTTTACATAGATAAATAAGGCCACTGTGTAAATACAGAGTACAGTTACGATCTTATTATGATCATAACGATCACATTAGATTGTTATGATCACATAATATACGCCTTCAGTGATTTCCTGAAGATAAACACCAAAAAATAACACAACTGGAATAACTGCAGCAGTCGTGATCGTCTGATCTCATATGAAGCAAGAGATCACGATGACATATGGTGACGTGTGCAGGTGCTGTAGTGCTGTCCCAATTCTTAGGGGTAAATTTTAAAGTCCTTCCCATTAACCCTCAGTTGTAAGGGCCAAGGGGAAGGGAAAGGGGTAAAGGTACAAAATTATAATTGGGATTGGGCCTAAATCCAATTACAGTTATTTTCAATTATTATTTCTCCATTCACTTGTTACACACACACACACATACGCTATAATGTTATATGTTCAAAATACCCTTATTTTATTAATAACGTCTAAAGGACGTGACATAATTATTTATATGCACGACTTGCGCTAAAGCACAGCCAAACGTCATACTCTATAAAAGTCCAGAAGTGCAAACCATCACAGTAAAACTCTGCTTTTAGGAGACACTCAGAGGGTGAAATCAAAAGCCTTGTGTTTTTTTTGTCTCTTCTGTTCATTTGTAGTTGAGCACCTCATTGAGATCTGTGATAGACGAGGTGTCAGGATGAACTGGAGAATGTGTATCTCCATTAGGACAGAAGAGATGGTTCCTCTGTGTGGGATTAGCCACCTCCGGGTTGGTTCCTATTTAGGGAATTCTCTCTGGTGCTAAACCTATATGTCATGTTGTACTGCACGCTTGAGATCCCTCACTGTCATTATGGGCTGTTAAAAAGCCTTTTCTGATGGATCTGACACATATTTGTGGAAACACTCACTTCTGGAATCATCTCTCTGCTGCAGTTTGCAGTTTTGAGTAAAAGGACGTTTTTGGTTTCTTATAGGAATTACTGATGACATTGCTACCAAATTTCAAAGAAAAATGTCATTTAGAGGAGCAGAACTTGACAATTGCTTAAATTTTTTTGACAACACAATAGCAAATTTTAAACCAATTTTCAGTTTTTTCCCAGATTTTGTAAGTCCAGTGATACTTGAGATCAAAAAAGAGAAATTTCCACGTCAATTAACTGTTTTTTTTTTATAAAATATATATTCGAAAAAAATTAATAATGTATTTTTTTGTTCTTTTTTTCTTTTTCACAGCAATTTTAGTTTATTTTCACAGCAAAACACAAGAATTGAACCAAATGATGCCGTAAATTTTGAGAAAAGTTTCACAAAAACATTTTAAGTTGAAAAAAAATCTAAATTGTAACTTTATGAAATAATGTTGATGACAGAATTAAAGATGCCATCTTTTCTGAACTGAAAATGTTTTATGAACATTCACATGAAACACATTTTTTAAATCTAATTTTCAGTGGATATTTATTACACCAAAAAAAGGTTATTTTAGGCTGCAAAAATAATAAATGTGTCTGCACACATTTTCTTATTTATTTTCAGACAACACTAAACCAATGTTTTTCATAATTTCATGAGTTAAGAAATGAATATTTGGTTGAATAATCCTAAATTTGTTTTCCATCACAACAAAATAAAACATTTGCTATTTTGACCAGTTGCCATTTTCTGAAATTTAGCAATAATTTAAAACAAAAAGTACATATTAATATTTTACTCAAACATGTTTAATCCAGAGAAACCGAGAATTTTCAAGCCTTTTTTTAAATATCTGAATATATTTATATTTTATATTTTTTTTAATATTTCCTGAATGACATTTAATAGAGCAAGCAAATTTTCACAGTATGTGTATTACTATTTTTTCTTCTAGAGAAAGTCTTATTTGTTTTATTTTGGCTAGAATAAAAAGCAGTTTTTAATAATAAAAAAAAAACATTTTAAGGTCAATGTTATTAGCCCCTTTAAGCTATTTTTTTAATATATATATATATATATATAAATGCAATATAGTCTAGCACAAATTTAATCATATTTGGAATTCTGACTTTTATTCAACCAGTAAGTGTGTTTTTTGACCTGAAATGGCACAGGCCTCTCTTAAAATATAATAAGACGATAAGACATCATTTTTATTTACATTTAAACAAAAAGTGGCAGTACGAATTAGCAGAGGCATGAATTGACTTTACTTATGTGTGTGTGTGTGCGTGTGTGTGTGTATATATACATTCTCTTTAGTTCCATGTTATTCTGCACGCTTGAGGTCCCCTTGCTGCCATTATGGGCTGTTAAAAGGTCTTTTCTAATGGATCTGACACATATTTGTGTAAATCCTCAGTTCCGGCCTCATCTCTGTGCTGGTGACCTGTGACTCAGCTCCGGGTGATTTCCAGTGCACATTTTAGTCAAAACACAGTCCTTTCGTTTTCCACCGCAGAAAAAGAGTCCTGATGAGCTTCACCTTAGCGAGTCGCTCAGGATATGAAAACACTTTGAATCAGAATTCCAGCTTAATGCTTCAGCAATTTCCTCAAGTAATGCTGTGATTACATAAAGATGTGAAAGTCCAGAGTTTTCCCCTCTACATATAAAAGCCCTGTACGGTACATTATGTGTTTTCTAATGGAAAGTAATAGCAGTTTTTCCAGGTCTGTGATGTTGTTTTATCTGAAGCTTGAGCGCGGGAAGATTCCACATTAAATTGTGAGGCTGACAGATGTCTGGACATTTCCAGCATGACATCATCTACAAACGCAGTCTACAAGGAGACCTATTATGCCCCTTTTTGTACATGATATAAAATAAGTCTTGAGCAGGCATGTGGGTTCAGTTGTTAGCACTTTCGCCTCAGAGAAAGGAGGTCGCTGGTTTGAGCCCCGGCTGGGTCAGTTGGCATTTCTGTGTGGAGTTTGCATGTTCTCCCCGTGTTGGTGTGGGTTTCCTACTGGTGCTCCAGTTTCCCTCACAGTCCAACACATGCGCTATAGGAGAATTGAGTAAATTTAATTGGCCGTAGTGTATGAGTGTGTGTGAATGAGAGTGTGTATGGATGTTTTCTGGGTTGCGGCTGAAAGGGGATCCACTGTGTAAAACATATGCCAGAATAGTTGACGGCTCATTCCGTTGTGGCGATCTCTAAAATAGAGACTAAGCAGAAGGAAAATGAATGAACGAAGTCTTAATAACTCAAAAATACCACACTAATAATGTTTTATAACTCTTTGAAACTGACCCTTTTAGGCCATTTTGTTAGATAATTTTTTTTTCGTAATACCCAAAGTGTCTTTCCAAAAATGCATGATGTGAATGTAGACCAAGTTATTCAGCAACTGTTACTGTTTTAGTCCCAATTCTATTATTGTACCCCTACACCTTCCCCTTCCCCTTGACCCTCAAAACCGAGTGTTTTAAGAGTTCACACTGAGGCCCTGTTTGCTCTAGTACGTTTTAGTTTTAAAATAGCGTTTTAGCATGAAAACGATCCGTGTCCACACTAGCGTTTCACCCAGCGTTTCTGAACAGATCTCAGTACACACTACGTCACCAAAAACGTATATCACGTGACCGCTCGCGCACTCTGGACATGCGCGTTCAAGTATAAACAGGAAGCACGTGTCTCGCTCGACATTTGGTTATTGTTGACAGACAACAAACGCTGGTTGAACGATGAACTCGATGGCAAAGAAAGCCAAAACCATAACCCAAAACCGGCATTCTAAATAGGGCTTACGCCGATTGAAACGCGATCGATTAGCGAGTGCCCGAACAATAGCTTGCCTCTTGTGAATATATGCAGCTGTTGTAGTAAAAAAGGCAGAGTTTAACTGCACAATGGTGCCTAAAACTGACAATAGTGCCAACAACGCTCCCATTTCTGTCCATGTTGTTTACAGTGAAGGCTGGTCTGCTGTCTTCCGGTGGCGTTATAGTCATGTGATAGGGGCTTGACGAATAAGGGAAGGATACGCAATCACCCAAAAGCCCCAATCGAGTAGCGAATCTCAGAAGCCACGCCAACGTTTTACCCCATCCACACTGAGACGGAGCAGCAGCGTTTTAGAATGAAAACGGCCTCTCCAGCATTACCAAAATGCTCGAAAACTCCGACGTAGTGTGGATGGATGGCGTAACAGTAGCAAAACTTATGCGTTTTAAAACGAAAACGCATTAGTGTAAACGGGGCCTTAGGTAATGTTCAACTATGATGGCAGGTTTGGCATGCTGTCCTGCGAGAGGACCCTGAGCTCGGAGATAGATGAGCCGAAGGTTTCTGCCTGGTCAATGATCAGCTGTAGTCGATCATATCACGTGCTCCTCTCGAAATTAGTTTGTGAAACTTCACGAAGGGGAAGGGCTTCAAAATTTACCCCTAACAAATGGGACAGCACTACAACACCTGCACACGTCATCATATGTCATCGCCATCTCTTGCTTCATATGAGATCGATGATCGCGACTGCTGGAGTTGTTCCAGTTGCGTTATTTTTTGGTATTTATCTTGAGGAATTCACTGAAGGCGTTTATCATGTTATCATAACGATATAATCTGGCAATAAGATCGTAACTATACTGTGTGTTTACATCATGACCATATTCATCTATGTAAACACACGAAAACAACATTAACATTATAGCAGACACTGTAAACAGGTCATTCCCAGACACTAGACTTTTTATTTTTTATTTTTTTTAAACCATGTCGGTAGAACACAAACGCGGTTATGAATATATTAAAACATGTTTGTTGTAAATATTCACCATAATGACAAAAAAAAACCCCGACTAATTTGTGAATCTCCTTACTTCCTGGGCATCTATCCTGCCATTGTGGCTGGTGTATTCGGGGAAATTTTCTCACTCCTTGGTTTCAAGTGTGGTCCTGAAAAATCTTCGTTCGAAGGGGTATTTACCCCTTCCACTTAGCCCTTTGCCTTCAAGCTAAAGAGAATTAGGACTCCCCTACCACGGGAGCACGCAAAACTTTTTTTTTGTTGGTCAGTTATTTACTAGATAAAACAGAAGAACGAATAACATTTGAGGTGAAGTGCTTCAAAACAAGTCCGCTATATGCTTCAACAATGCCAAAACACGAACTGGGTTGTCAAATAAAATAATAATCTAGCCTAAATTAAATTAAAGTGAAATATTCACAGTTTCAGAGAAGCCTATATTAAACTGTTTTTCCTGTTGCGCCGGTCAATTAAGATTGAATTCATTTAATCAAATAATTTGAATGAGCAGGACAGGCGTTTACAAAGCATTCACAACAGCACTGAACATGACCTTGGAAGAACAAACTCGGTTGGAAGGCTGAGACAACTCCGAAATTCGTTGTGAGAATGGAGATGTCTGCATCTTTATGTCAGCCGGTCAGATACATTTCTGTGCAAGGAGAATGCGCACGGGCTAGGCCTGGAGTTTCCCCGGCTCAGGTGTTGATAAGACTGCGGTCTTCACTCCGTGTGGGGGATCAGTATTTGTCTCATTAGTTTTAGGCCTATTGGCAAATGTCTCAAATAAGTTTATCTGTTTCAAAGAGCGTTTACTCACTTTGAACCTTGTTTTAGGCAATAGCTTATTGTAATTTTTACTTTGAGGAAAAACTGCCGCAAAAACAAAGCCTAAAGTAAAGATTTCTTTACCCATACACAATGCAAGTACATACACGCTTTAAAACACACAAACACACACCTTTATTTGCTGTTTGCGTTTTTGTTTTGTCAATATATCGTAATATATTCTGGTTAATAATCAATTTAAATTATGTAATAAATAAATAAATAAATGTATAAATAAGCGGCATCAACTCCCGCCCTCTCATGGTAGATACGCACAGTGCGTACAGCCGTACAGCTGCAGGCGCCACTGTATCCACACATATACAGCTATTTGGTTTAAAAAAAAATATCGATGTCTACGGTTAAAACACTAAAACGCACTGTGATGCATGTTAACACTTCTGCTTTTATGACCTTAAATAAATAGCATTGATGACGAATCAATGACGAATAAACGTCTTAAGCATGATTCAAACCTCCTTCACCTTTCTGAAAAAGCTAATGTCTAATGTAAACTAATGTGCTAATGTCTATGACGTTTGCCAAATCTGGCCTAATTAAGGGTGCGCTTCAGCTCTATTCAGCAGACCATCATCTGACTGATTGCAGGTAGATGACCATCATGTGTACACACACACAAATGGCCTCAGTATTTGAGCCTTGAGTCGAGGCCAGGTCTGTGAAATCCATGCTTGCGCACAGTTTTAACAGCTCGCTCCCTCTCCGTTTCGGCTTGTACTGGAATGTTGATTTTGGAGGGTTTGGTGAAAAGTAACACTCTTGAGAAAGCAGCGTCGCTCTGTTCTGCCTGAAACTGACATACCTACTAAACTCAGTACATGGTTACCAATAATCAGATTTTAATATGATTAAGACAATACTCTGATTAAGAGTCGACCATGTAAACAGAGATTTTTGATGACCTGAGATTATGACTGACTGAAGTCATAATCGAACAGAATTTGAAAGAAGACATGTGGAGTATGCCAGTTTTAGTGAATCAATGAGTACGTTTACATGGAATCAGAATCAGTTTTATTGCCAAGTGTGCTTCACACACAAGGAATTTGCTTTGGCTACAGAAGCTTCCAGTGTACATAAAGTGACAAGTGACAACACAGAATAAATATAAAAAAGACGACAGACATTAAACAGAGATGCAGTCAGTCCAACGATCTGGATGTTGAAATGTATGTATACAGATTTGTTATAAATATACAGGTTATAAGGTGCTGTGTACAAATGCGTAAGTATTGCATTGTATATTGTTATAAGGTGCTGTGTACAAGTGCGTATGAGTAAGTATTGCACGTTTATTGCATAATAGGAAAATATTGAACTAGGCCTGTCACAATAATCAATATATCGACTTATCGCACAATATATGTACATGACCTCAATGGTCTTTGCTGATGCAATATATATCGCCCATACGTAAAAACCTATTCTTGCAACATTTTAGCTGATTGCACAACCTCTCTATCTCTGGAGGTGTCAGTGTTGGTATGGTTAAAAAAAACACTACAGTATTTACCATAAATGACCAAAGTATATTTTGATGGGGGTGCCTGACAACTGAAATTAGACCCATTAGGTATTCAAATATCGCAGCCTCTGTTACTTTTTACCTTGCTTTTGTTTTTTTTTTAAACATTTGTTATTATTTGTTTTGGATATGCGTTTCCACAATCTGATTCCAATGCCTAATCATTAAATTATTAAAATGACTAAATAATTATTTTGTTCTTAAGAATATTTAAGTTATGTGTTCTTTTGAAGTGTGTACTTGCGTTATTATGTAATGCCAGAATAGCAATATAATAGCATCATGAGTGGCCTAAAATGGTCTTAAAATGACAATAATATTGTTTATCGTGTTATATTTTAGTGCAATATATCGTGCAACAGAAAATAGATAGAATGACAGGCCTATATTTAACTGTTCATGAGGTAGATGGCCTGAGGAAAGAAACTTTTCCTGTGTCTGGCTGTTTTTGTGCTTGGTGCTCTGTAGCGCTGGCCAGACGGTTCAAACAGGAAGTGTGCTGGGTGCGAGGCGTCCAGGGTGACTTTGCGAGCCCTTTTACTCACTCTGGAAGAGTACAGTTCTTGAAGTGTAGGAAGGGTAGTGCCAGTGATTCGTTCAGCAGTCGGACACCAATAATCTGATTTTAATATAATTAAGACAATACTCTGATTAAGAGTCGACCATGTAAACAGCAATTTTTGATTACCTTAATTTGACTGAAGTCATAATCGATCTTAACAGAAATGGAATTAAGACACGTGGAGTATGCCGATTTAGTCGCATTGTTGAAGTTTAGCACAGACATGTAAACACTGCAATCAAACTCTTACCATCATGTAGGATTTTCGTTATATTTTAAGACAGGATATCTGACGTAACGCCCACTGACGTAACACGCCTTTTCTGCTCAATGTTGACTTTTTTCAATTGCAAGCGCACAGCGCGCAACAGCAAAAAGCGCAGCAGGGCACATAAGCAGCATGCAAAATGTTCGCAGCCGTTAGTAATGCAATCAAAAGATGCCCCCCTTAAGGCATAAAGCACTTTCGGTGTGATCGGCCCCTTAATAGCAAATCGGGAGGGTGCCATTAGATGGGTCTGAAATACGGGCGACTCCCGGGAAAAACGGGAGTGTTGGCAGGTATGCTCACGCATACACTATGACTACTTCAATATTGATAAGCCATGGTGGGTATTCTCTCGCACTGAGCGCTGTCGACCAATCGCAACAGACTGGGTCATCGGTCCAATCAGCACAGATTAGCATCGTGCTAAGGAGGAGTTTTGGAACAAATGAATCGCTGAACGATTCATATAGGAGTCGCTGGGATAATGAGGTAAAAATAAATGCACATTATAAGACAATGTTTTTTGACCATGCATGCATATCAGCCTGTTGATAAAGACCCCCAAAACCAAAATATCACCCTTTTTAATGTTTAATAGGGGCTCTTTAAAAATATGGAAAATTATATTTTGTTAATCATATAACTGATACCATTAATTGGTTAAAAGCGCACCCTTTCGATTAACGGTTAATCGGTTATTTAGAGCATTCCTAGACTTTTAACCAGCACAACAAAAAATGTTTCTGAAGACTATAACAGACTGCACCTTTAAGATCAGTAGGCTACTAAGGCTAATAATTCAGGAGGGCTGATAATTCAGACTTTAACAGGATCATGAAAGGAACATTCAAAAAGCAACTTACAATATGTAAACATTAATCGTATTATTGTCTTATTCAGATTAAGATGTCCTTGTAAATATAGTCCATTTTGTCCTTCAGCATTGGTCTTTAAGTGTGTTCATTACATGTGCAAGGGCAGCAAAATCACACTATAATTCACAAAGACTTGTAGAAACCGTACCGAAATGCAACATAAAAAACACTGTTGAGCTTTTTTGTTACTGTGGTTGAGGGTGTGGAGGGATGCTGTGGAGATGCACATCCTCCAATGCTCCCTGCAGGCTGGGTAGTGCCACAACCACACCACCTCCCTCTATTAATGCTGATTTAATGCTGCACTGCGCTTTATTGTGGCTTACTAGTCAGGAGGTGCATGGATGCTTTGAAGGCAGGACACAGTGTAACATTGAACTAGAACGAGGTCAGACTCGCCTTTGAGCTCACATGGATTGAATGGCATTAAAGGGCAAGACCAAACATAACATCATTCATCTGATTGAATACTTCAGGGATAAAAACACTGAGGTTAACCACGCAACACGCACATTTATTTTGCATATTATCAGCAGGATTGAAGCTATAAAAAATGTGCAACATGCATTCTGTTGTCTGATCGATAGGAAGTAATTTTCTAGCAATTAAAATGGCTTTTGATTGTAAAAGCGAACGTGAGGTTGTGGTCCACATTAGCCATTAGATCCACATTAGCCATTACTACGGCCAGACATAATCTGCGGACATTTTTTGCTATTTCTGCACAAAATTTGGTTAAAAATCTGCTGATTTACGCGGAATGATTTTGGGAGTATCATAACTAAAAGCTTATTATATAAAATAAAAAGTAATATGTTTTTAACTTTATTTAATGTTTGCAATGCAATCAGATCCACTTTATTAGGTAAACAAAGCAAGCCTCTCAAATAAAATATCTTTGAAAGACAGAAAATATCACTTTACAAACTGTGTTGTAAATAAATAATATGAATATTTTCATATTAGTCAGTATTAGTACTGAAATTAATTTAAAAACTGAATAAATATAAATGTACACACATTTACACCAGTAAATAAAAGGAATCAATGATGGGCTGGAAATCTGTGGAATTCTGCATGCGCAGATTCCATGTGGGCCTAACCATTACCAACGTAGTAGCTATTTGCATGGGGTCCAACAAATAAAATGACAAATTTATGTTAAATCATCATCAACCAATACCAAAATAATTAATTTACATTCAAATAAAACAATACCAAAAAGACAATTTTACACTAAACCATGACAAGACACCACTACCACAATCATATAAAGACACATTTACATTAAACTGGGCTCTGTAGACTTAAGATCACACTGCACTTTTCTCCCTATAGACTTCCATTCATACATACTCGAACATACTCGAGTGTTGCAATTTCACATACTGTGAAATCGCAACACGTGACTGCGTGAGACCAATCGAAGATCAAAACATGACCTCTCTGGACAGAAATTTCTTATATGGACCAATCCCTCGCTTTTTAAACGCAGCTGTTCTTCCCCTTTTCACAGCGCCGTATGACAGATTTTTGTCTGCTTAAACACCGCAGCATAACTTGTTGCACAGAGGTACCTACGTTTTTTCATTTCTAATTATCTCCTAACTAAGTAGATTTTTAACTGAAATAAAAAAATCTGTCTTTCAGCTAACTCTTTAAAATTAAGTGAAGTTTATATATAAACTAATTTCGAGAAGATCACGCTCTCAAGATTGCTCGCGGCTGGTCCCGCAGTATTCAATTTATGATTCATCAATCAGATGATTCCTAAGCCACTATAAATACCCTAAGTTCCATAACACAGCCATCTTCATTTTGAAGAATCCCCCCTTCACCCCTACTCCTCCTCCATTCCTAGATGGGTGGCACGGTGGCCCAGTGGTTAGCACTGTTGCCTCACAGCAAGAACGTCACTGGTTCTAGTCCTTACCAAGCCAGCTGACATTTCTGTTTGATTAACACATTCTCCCCGTGCTCACGTGGGTTTCCCCTGGGTTCCCCGGTTTCCTCCCACCGTCCAAAAACATGCAACTTAAGTGAATTGACTAATACAAATCGGCACCATAGACATGCTCCTAGTAAGTAGTTATCTCCTAAGAGCAATCACAACCTGTTCATTAGCTACTACAGCAGGGGAGTTCGCTAGATCTACCTGAGCTCAAACTCCCCTCTCGCCTTGCAAACGGGAGGAAGCCCCGGGCTTGAGGATCTTATGAGCTCAGGGCTCTCTCCCGGGACAGCATGCCTAACAAGCTTCATAATCAATCATCAGCTAAGTGTGAACTCTTGAAACCATAACAAGACACCAATACCACAATCAAATAAAGACACATTTACATTAAACTGTGCTCTGACTTAAGCCACGGTCACACTGAACTTTTCTCCCTATAGACTTCCATTCATACGCACTCGAATGCGTCAGACCGAAAGCGCAAGCTCGTGCGACAAGTTTCGCAGTTCGTTGTGGTGCAAAGTTCAAGCTTGGTGACCTGTGAAATTGCAACATGTGACTGCGTGAGACCAATCGAAGATCAAAACATGACCTCTCTGGACAGAAATTCATTATATGGACCAATCACTGACTCTAGCACGCACTTCTCTGAGCACTAAATGTGTATACTGCCTCTTCTTGTTGAATTGCTCAATGCCTCCTCACTTGTAAGTCGCTTTGGACAAGACCATTTGCTAAATGGCTAAATGTAGATGTACACTACCTGACAAAAGTCTTGTCGCCCATCCAAGTTTTAGGAACAACAAATAATAGCTTGACTACTAGTTGATCGTTTGGTGTCAGAAGTGGCTTATATGAAAGGCAAAGGCCTCTAGATTACACTTATTTTACTAAAATAAAATATGATCATGCCTTGATTTTGAATTATATCATTAGGACAGTAAGGTCTGACTCTGCTTAGACTAAAGTCTTGTAACTGAACAGAAATAATGTCCAGTATAGAATATAAAGTCATGCTGCAGTGGAAACAGAATGAATATTGTGCATGACTCCCATGAGCTTGGAGGACTGCATCCACACATCTCTGCAATGACTCAAATAACTCATTAATAAAGTAATCTGGAATGGCGAAGAAAGTGTTCTTGCAGGACTCCCAGAGTTCATCAAGACTCTTTAGATTCATCTTCAATGTCTCCTACTTCATACCCCAGATATGCTCAATAATGTTCATGTCTGGTGACTGGGCTGGCCAATCCTGGAGCACCTTGACCTTCTTTGCTTTCAGGAGCTTTGATGTGGAGGCTGAAGTTTGAGAAGGAGCGCTATCCTACTGAAGAACTCGCCCTCTCCTGTGGTTTGTAATGTAATGGGCAGCACAAATGTCTTGACACCTCAGGCTGTTGATGTTGCCATCCACTCTGCAGATCTCTCACACGCCCCCATACTGAATGTCACCCCAAACCATGATTTTTCCTTTACCAAACTTGACTGATTTCTGTGGGAATCTTGGCTCCATGCTGGTTCCAGTAGGTCTTCTGCAGTATTGGTGATGATTAGCATGCAGTTCAACAGATGATTTATCAGAAAAATCCACCTTCTGCCACTTTTCCAGATGATCAACTACAAGTCAAGTTATTATTTGTTGCTCTTACAACTGGGATCGACAACAAGACTTTTGTCAGGTAGTGTAAATTAGGGTGATCAAACTCCCCTGTTATTCGCACCCTGAGTTTACTGCAAATCGTAAATTCGCTGTAATTCAATCCAGTTAATAGAAAACGAATGGAAAATGCTTGAAACGTTCCTTCAGTTCTGAAATGAGTCATAAATTGCCTCACCAGAAATGGAAATCTATTGTTCAGTTCTGATGTGTTTGCCATACAGTCTTGAAGTTTGCTTTGGTGTGTGATCTGGATCTTCGATTGAGGTCGGTCAACATAGAAACGCCTCCGAGCCCAGTCCTGAGACGATCCAGATGTGGCTTTCCTTTTCTTCAGCAACTTATTAATAGCTCTGGAAATGACAGGTTGGAGCAGAGAAACCAGAGGCAGAGATAACCGGTTCACTAACCGAATGAGACGTTTGGATGAAATGCAGATCGAGTTTGTGCCTCATGCATTCAGTATGTTGGTTTGGCTTATTGCGAGTTCACTAAAGCAATGTTTTATTTGGGTGGAGGAAGGCATTTTCAGAGATGGAGATGAGTTTACTGAAGTAGAAATGGATGTTAATGCTGCACTTTCGATCAAACATGTTTTTGAGCTCTGGATATTTTTGAGCATGCATTGCTTTAGAGAGATTGTATGAACATCCGCTTGAGATTTAGATCTTTTGGGTCTGGCATTAAGACATGTATAAACAATATCAAATTGAATTGCAATAATATGTATGCAATAGTGATAATAAACTCTTAACAGCCCTCCTGTGAATTTTCCACAAGTGATGTTTAGTGGTTTAATGTTTTTTTTTTTTCCTCTTTACTGTCTTTGCCATGATGACAATATACAGATTAGGGATGTCGCAATCAGGGTTTTTGCCCTGGAGTCTAAGTCATTTGATTCTGAGTATCTACCAACACCGAAACCCAATCCAATACTTCTATAATACATAAAATAAATTTCAAATAGAGGTTTCTCGAAGTTGATTTATTTCACTAATTCCGTTCAAGAAGTGGAACTTGTATAATGAAGCCCATGTCTTGCATATGTCTGTGTGTAGTGGTTCTTGAAGCACTGACTCCAGCTGCAGTCCACTCTTTGTAAATCTCCTCCCACACAGAGTTCTACTGTCTTTGCCATGAAGACAATATACAGATTAGGGATGTCCCGTTCAGGTTTTTTGCCCTGGAATCTGAGTCATTTGATTCTGAGTATCTACCAACACCAAAACCCAATCCAATACTTCTATAATACATAAAATAAATTTCAAATCGAGGTTCTACATGCTCCATAAGCATGAGAAATCCATGCTTGTCTACAAAGGCAAGGCAAGTTTATTTATATTGTACATTTCATACACAGTGTCAATTCAAAGTGCTTTACATAAACAAATAAAATTGAAAGTATAAGAAAATAAAAACAAATAATAAAAAAAACAGATTAAAATGTGTTAAAACAAGTTATAAAAGAATGAAAAAGAATAAGAAAGACATAATAGTGTGATCTGTCGGACGTAGCAGTGTTCATTCAGTAAAGGCACAGCTAAACAGATGTGTTTTCAGTCTTGATTTTAATGTGCCTAATGTTGGATCACATCTGATCGTTTCTGGAAGCTGATTTCAGCAGCGGGGGGCGTAATAGCTGAAACTATAGATGTGTTATATATCTATTCGAGTCCTGATCGGGAGGTAACATCCGATTCTGATCAAGTCTAAAACCGATATGGTGCCCGATTTCCCATCACTTGATCAGATCTGGGCATCCCTAATACAGATGCTGGTCATATAACTAGAATATCTTCAAAAAGTTAATTTATTAGTTGATTTATTTTACTTATTCCACTCAAGAAGTGAAACGTGTGTAATGAAGCCCATGTCTTGCATACGTCTGTGTGTAATAGTTCTTGAAGCACTGACTCCAGCTGCAGTCCACTCTTTGTGAATGTCCCCCACAATTTTTGGAATGGGTTTTGTTTCACAATTTTCTCCATGGTGTGGTTAACTCTATTGCTGGCACACTTTTGATCTGCCACATCTTTTCCTTCCCTTCGCCTCTCTATTAATGTGCTTGGACACAGAGCTCTGTGAATAGCCAGCCTCTTTTGCAATGACCTTTTGTGGTCTCCCCCTCTTTGTTCAAGGTATTGATGGCTGTTTTCTGGATAACTGTCAAATCATCTACTTCATGATTGTGTAGCCTACAGAACTAGACCGAGAGAGCATTTAAAGGCCTTTGCAGGTGTTTTGAGTTATTTGGCTGATTAGAGTGTGGCACCAGGACTCTTCAATACTCAACAGCTGCGTCCCAAATGACACACTATAAGTTATGTACTTATGCACTTACACACTCAACAGCATAGTATATGTATGTAGTGTTGTTCCAAATGGAACACTAATGGCTTTTTTACTAAGCAGAAGTTCAAACCGTTTCCCTGATGATGTTTGACGGTTGCCAAATTAGTGAAATAAATGACCAAATTACCAAATGATACCTGCCATGAGTATAACCGTATTCACCATCGGGAGGCGCTATAATCACTCTCGTAGGAGACTTTTGCTTTCACAGTCCAAAATAATTAAAGGTATTCCAACATGTGCGCCCGATAGCTCCGCCCCTTCCGTTACGTGCACAAAGCTGCGGTCGTTAAGTGTGTGAAGTGTCCATCAGTCCACACTTCTGTTTACCGGTGGAATGAGGGCATCACCCCGGTAATTAAAGTGCACTTATTATTTTTACAGTTTTCAGTGTGAACGCTCTACTTACACTATTTATACTTCAAAATGCTGTAGAATAGTGCATACGTATGCGATTTGGGACGCAGCTAACCTTTTCACAATAATCTCATTTTCTCATACTGAATTTAGGGTTTTCATTAGTTGTCATCAAAATTCAAAGAAAAAAAAACACTTGAAATATATCAGTCTGTGTGGAATGAATGTATACATTTTACAAGTTTCACTTCTTGAATGAAATTAGTGAAATAAATGAACTTTTTGAAGATATTATAATTATATGACCAGCACCGGTATAATATTTTATCAGCTATTTTGCATACTAGTAGATTCTGCTTAAAGTGCCATTTAAAGGCTTAAATAGGTTAATTAGGTTAAAGTTATTTTAATTAGGCAAGTCATCGGACAACAGTGGTTTGTTCTGTAGCCAATTGGAAAAAAAAATCTCTTAAGGGGGCTAATACTGACCTTAGTGCTTTATTATTATTATTATCATTATTAATATTTATTTTATTGATAATGATGATGATGATGATAATAATAGTAATAATAATTGTAATAATAATAATAGTAAAGGGCGCCATGGTGGTGTAGTGGGTAGCACGTTCGCCGCACAACAAGAAGGTCGCTGGTTTGAGCCTCGGCTGGGTCATTTGGCATTTCTGTGTGGAGTTTGCATGTTCTCCCTGTGCTCTGGTTCCCCCACAAGTCCAAAGACATGTGGTATATATGAATTGGGTAGGCTTAATTGTCCGTAGTGTATGAGTGTGAATAAATGTGTATGAATGTTTCCCAGTGATGGGTTGCAGCTGAAAGGGCATCCGCTGCAGAAAAACGTGCTGGATAAGTTGGCGGTTCGTTCCACTGTGGTGACCCCAGATTAATAAAGGGACTAAGCCGAAAAGAAAATGAATGAATGAATGAATGAATGAATGAAATAATAATAATAATAATAATGATAATAATTCATTCATTCATTTTCTTTTCGGCTAAGCTACATTTTCTTTTGCTACTCACTACGCCACCGTGGCACCCTTTAATGATAAAAATAATAATTAATAATAATATTTCTTCGTATTATTCTTATTCCTATTCTTATTATTTCAGCAATGCTAAAATAAATGTCTTTCTCTAGAATAAAATATATTATAGGAAATACTGTGAATTTTTTTTTCTTGCTCAGTTAAACATCACTTGAGAAATATTTGAAAAAGTTATTGATCAATATGGGGAAAAAAATCATCAAGACTACATTATTGTCCAGCCTTACATTGAGGAATCCCTCTGTGCTCTGTTCAGCTTTTGCCATAAACCATGTTGTTCTGTTTCATTTCCTGTTCAAGTGGCTCACAGATTTGATTTCCTGTTGTTTAGCGAAACATTATCTGGGTTGATCCATCCAACGGCTTTAAGTTGTCTGGACTAAAAAACTGCACTGACTTTGTTGAGGATGACATGTATTGGTGAAGTGCAGGATGTGGGTTTGAAGTGCCCCTAGAAGTAGGTCAGATGATTGAGCCTGTAGTTTGGAGGAACTCAAAAAAATCTGGGATCAATTCTTATTTCTGAAGCGGTCAAACCATTTTTTTGTGCCTGTGTGTGTTGTTCAGAGGTGGTGCTTTCTTTAGTTTTTTTTCTCTCACATGCAAATGTTTGATCACAAAAAAAAAAAAAAAAAAAAAAGTTTGCAGTTTCCAGATGTTCTGCAGTATATGGTTAAAGACAGAGCATGCAAAATGCAATAGAACACTAAACATGCAACATGTCTAGTGTGGGCTGATTTCTGAACAAGTAACATTTATTTGGTCAGTTCTGTTTAGGGAATCAGAACCATACAGCAAAGTCAGTTCAATTGAACAATTGTCTCTGAGGAGCAGATGCTAATAAGTTAATCCAAACATAACATGACCAACATGGATCTGTTGATTCTTAAACAAAATAACCCTTATGAAGTGATTCTTTTGAGTGAATCAAACCATGCACTCTGCAAGTGTGAAGAATCACTTCATAAGGGTTATTTTGTTTAGGAATCAATTGATCCACGTTGGTCACTTCTGGTGAATCAAAAATCATACATTAAGATCAATACTGTATAGTCCAACCAATTCCTGAACAAATGACTCTTATAAGCTGAGGTGAGTCTTAACTAGGTTCCTCATGAGGAGATTCATTTTAGTGATTCACAATTATAGTGCAATGTCTGTAGTCCAATTTATTAATGAACAAATGACTCTTATGAACCAATACTTATTAGTGAATCATAACCAGATGGCAAAATCAGCATAGTCCAAATGATTCCCAAAAAAGTAGGCTACATGTACAAAATGATTATATATTCTTAGACTGTTTTTGTTTTTAAATTAATAGTGAATTAAAACCATACAGCATAATCAATATAGTTCAACCAACTCCTGAACAAATGACTCTTATGTGCTGATTCTTTCCTAGTGAATCAATAATCATACAGTAAGATCAGTATAGTACAACCAATTCCTGAACAAATGACTCTTATAAACTGAGGTGAGTCTTAACTAGATTCCCAAACAAATGACTCTTATGAGGAGATAGATTTTTGTGATTCACAATTATAGTGCAATGACTGTAGTACAAACCATTCCTGAACAAATGACTCTTATGAACCAATACTTATTAGTGAATCATAACCAGATGGCAAAACCAGCGTAGTCAAAATGATTCCCAAAAAAGTATGCTACATGTGCAAAATAATTATATATATTCTTAGACTTTTTTTGTATTATTATTATTATTATTGAATTAAAACCATACAGCATTACCAGTATAGTTCAACCAACTCCTGATCAAATGACTCTTATGTGCTGAT
>CAIGQQ010027825.1:97-13829 GCA_903798035.1 Danio albolineatus
TCTGTCTGTCTGTCTGTCTGTCTGTCTGTCTGTCTGTCTGTCTGTCTACTTGTAAAAAAAGCTTTACATCACAGGAAGGAGTTTTATAAGTTATCAAATTATTTATAAATTAATTAATAATTATTTTTATTAATATCATGTATTTTGACATTCTAAATATATTTATATTCTATTTATATATTGCAATATTAATGTTTTTACTGTATTTTGATCAAGTAAATGTGTCCCTTTCTTTCTTTACTTTCTTTACATTCTGAGCATAAGCAAAGTTCTCTCTCTTTAATTAGTATTATTTTAGTTTTTAAGTTTAATTGTATATAGCTATTTATGTTTTTATAATGAACCAGCAGTGCTTTGTTTTTCTTTTTGAGCAGGAGTTTGTAATTAGAGAAAAAAAATTTGTTGCACAAGCTTCTTACCTCATTAGTTGACTAACTGTTATAGTACTATTTCCAAGCTTGATGTCTATTCACCTTTAAAAGTGCCTGAAATGCATACAAACTAAAGTGTAAACTATACAAATGCATACAAACTATAGTGTAAACCATACTAATGCATACAAACTATAGTGTAAACTATACAAATCCATACAAACTATAGTGTAAACTAGTGGTTGTCAACTGGTTTGGCCACGGGACCCACATTTTTACATGGTCATCAAGTCGCGACCCAAATTTTTAGGAACTGTAATATAATTTTAGGAATTATAATTAATTTGTATTTATTTGTTAACATACACAAGTAGTGACAGAAAAATCATGAGAAAATCAGCAAGACTTACAAATAAACAATATTTTATTGCTGACATTTAACAAAATGTATCAAATTATAGAAATATTACAAAGTAAAAACGACAAACATTGTAAACAGCGGTTAGGGTAAGGAAGGGTTGTTACAATAAACAAAACTGAACTGTTGATTAAACATTAACACTGATCCTGTTGAACAGAACAAACCAGCAAATTGTAAAATGATTAAAATATTCATAACCATTTTTACATCTAATATGACAGCAATTATAAACATATATTTCACTAACAGTAATTTGGGAAGATAATGAGATAACTGAGCATGTGCTTTACTGATGTGATAAGAGTTTCAAAGTCAGGGGTGATGGTAGACAGTGCTACCCGAAGATCGTGCTCTATGTCCCACCTGTTTCTTTGCTTTGACTCAAGCTGCACCAAGGAAGAGAAGCCACTTTCACACAGATTCGTAGTTCTGAATGGGATGGGTTTGATCGCACTCTCAGATCGCGAAAACTGGGAGAGGCTTACTTCACTGAATTTCTTTTTCAGCGTCTTATCACGACAGTTCCACAAGCTGACTCTCTGTGTTGCTCGGCAAAGTGACGCTTTCCACGTCGATTCCAAAGGGATCGGTTGTCGTGCGCACATTTCAAAATAAAAGTCTGGTATACGCAAAACAAGTTAAAAATTAAACTTTTGTTGTTTTTTTTTGACCACACACTCCGCGACCCACTGAAAATGTTCCTGCGAACCACTTTTGGGTCTCGACCCACCAGTTGAGAAACACTGGTGTAAACCATACAAATGCATACAATTATAATATATAATCAATTAAACTGTCAACATTTAAGAAAAAAAAATGACTGTAATTAGCATCCACGGTATTAAGTTTCCACTCTGAAGTGATGTAATGCACAGAGAGAAATCTTTGGAAATGGGTTCAAATTTGAACTCGCACCTCCCAAAATTAGAAACCAATGCACAAAAGTTTATTAAAGAACATCTTAAGTGGTTCTTAGATCAATTAAAGCGTTTCCCACCCGGAGGACCTCCCTGTGCGTTCGATAATTGTTTTTTTTTCCATTGTTGTTTTGAAGTCGCAGACACGGCTGTTAAGGCTGAACAAATGCACTCTTCCCCCATGATGCAATTGGCCCAACGATTCGCTGGTTTGGACGGATTCCAGCTCTAGTTTGTCTAATGGCGAAGTGTGAGCGAGTGCAAGGCTGCAGGGACTCTGGCGGAGATGAATTGCTTGCGTACGGAGGTTACAGATCTCCGTCAGTCAGTCTGCGAGCTCCCCAACAGGGTGATTAATCGCTGTCAGGTGGAGTCCAACAAGTCATTATGCATCCGGTGCTGGGACTGCTGTCAGACAGTGCACATGATGTGGCCGATTACCACTTCAGACAGTCATCTGGAGTTTAACATAGTAATTCCAGAACCAGTTATTAGATGAACTGACCAAACTGAGATACGCACACCAGGACAAATATAGCATCAACACAGTTTATTCATATTCTCTCTCACACTTTCAATCTTTCTTTCCAGCTTTCTTTTTTTGCTCTTTTCTTTCTTTTTCTCCTTTCTCTCTCATTCTTTCTTTCGCTCTTTAATATTTCGCTCCTCCATCAGTCTTTCAAGTTTTCTTTTGCTCTTTTTTGCTCTTTCTTTTTTCTTTTGCTTTGTCTTTGTTTTTGCTCTCCCTTACTTTTTTTGTTCTTTCACTTCTTTGCTGTTTCTCTTACTCTTTCTTTCGCTCTTTCATTATTTTACTCTTTCGAGCTTTCTTTCACTCTCCTTTTTTTATTTTGCTCTTTCACTCTTAGATCTTGGGCTCTTTCTTTTGTTCTCTTTTCTTTCACTATTTCTTGACTTTTAGTCTTGCTTTCTATTCTTTCATTCTTTCTTTTGCTCTTGCTCTTTCTTTTCTTTTGTTCTTTATATTCTTTTGTTCATTCTTTTATTTTGCTCTCCTTTGCTCTTACTTTTTTACTCTTGCTCTTTTCTTTCACTCTTTCACTCTATTTCACTCTTTCTTTTCCCCTTTCTTTTCTTTCCTTTACTTTCTTTCTATTCTTTTGATTATTTTCTTCATTCTTTCTTTTCTTTTGGTCTTTCCTTTGCTCTTATTTCTTTTGTTCTCTTCACTCTTTCACTTTTTTCTTTCACTCTCTTTTCCTTTCTTTGTTTCTTTTCTTTACTTTCTTTCTTTTGCTCTTTCTATTCTTTTGCTCTCCTTTTGTTTTGCTCTTTCCTTTTGTTCTTTTGTTCATTCTTTTTTGCTCTTTCTTTTGCTCTTATTTTCTTTTACTCTTGCTCTCTTTTTTCACTCTTTCACTTCTCTTTCACTCTTTCTTTTCCTCCTTTTTCTTTTCTTTCACTCTTTTCCTCTTTCTTCTTTTTCACTTTCTTTTCCTCCTTTTTATTTTCTTTCTTTCTTTCTTTCTCTCTCTCTCTTTCTTTCTTTCTTTCTCTCTTTCTTTCTTTCATTCCAGCAATTTTGTTGTCTGTGTTAGTCTTTTGTACTCACCTACGCTGCAGTTATTTGATAAAAACACAGCCAAAACAGTAATATTGGGAAACATTATTGCATGCTTTAATAATGAGTCGTATTAATAACTTACTATGTTTTTGAGAAGTAATTTGTCTCAAAGTGAAAAAATAGTCCAGAAGATAGAAGAACAGATTTCATCATGATTGACTTTTTTTTCAATAGTTATGATTTGGTTTATGCTTACCAAGGTATGCCATAATGTATTTTTGTTCAATATAAACAATACTTTTTTGGTCACACCAAAAGGCTTTAAATTGTAATTAACTGCTTCTCCCCGCCCACCTATCGCATATGTGTGTCTGCTTCTCCTGCTCAAATAAACAGCAGTCAGTGATAGAGACAGACTCGGATGAAGCTGAAATACAGTTCATTAATCAAAAATACCAAGTAAGTTTATTTCATGTATTTGTGGTGAAGTTGAAATGAATGAGTCACACAAACATACACACACATATTAGTGTTTACTGACACCATGTGGTCGTGGTGATTATAGTGGTTAAGAATTGCTCAGCAATTTTACTGTCTTTATTACAAACATGCTCTGTTTTAAAAAATGTTAACTTCAAATCGAAAGTTGAAACAGATATTTTAATCCCAGTTTATTTGCAAAAAAATGTTGTGTGGACAAGTGTATAAATGTTATTATAGAAACATGACGCCTGTCAATCAATTCAGTGGACGGGGAAAACTGCACTCCTATGTCACATAGTGGTGGGCCTCAAAACCACTGCGATGTGGATCCTATTTTAACATTGGGAATTTAAAAAAACTTGTTGTGTTAATATCACTCCAGTATGACAGTGGACACACGATACCTACTCACAGTTCTGTCCAAACAGCTTACATAGTTTATTTTGATCATAGGTGCCCTTTAATAAACTCCATTTTGTGGCTTATTAATATTTATTAAGGTAGTAGTTGGCTTCAGGTACTGGGTTGGATTAGGGATTTAGAATAAGATCATGCAGAATATCTACTTTACACGTACAAATAAACCACCAATATCTTAATGATAGTATTAAGCCACTAGTTACTTGTGAGAATTGATAGTTAAACTAAACTGTTACTTCATTTTCTATCATTATTAAAACTGCAAAAAAAAGCTTGTGATACTTATTTTTTGTTTGTTTTACTTATTTTTTTTCCGGAGCGTGTAGCGTAAGTTACTGTGGTGACGGATCCTGATTAAAATCAACCCACCTTGCGCCGGAAAGTAGTTTGTTCAAGCTTAACCTGAACTCATCTGGGTAAAAACCCAAACCAGCTTTGTGCAACATAATTCTGCTCAAGTAAAAAGTCCTCTACATCTTGAATGGCATGAGTGTGGTCAAATTAACTGCAGATGGTTATTCATAGTGAACTATGCCATGAAATAGCTACATAAAAGGAGAGTTCACAATAGCAACATGCAAAGCCATCTTAAGTACCATTCATTCATTCATTCATTTTTTTTCCAGCTTATTCCCTATTTTAATCTGGGGTCACGACAGTGGAATGAACCGCCAACTTATACAGCAAATGTTTTACGCAATGGATGCCCTTCCGGCTGGGAAACATCATGAAGTACACTCATTCACACACATACACTGGTCAATTTAGCCTACTCAATTCACCTATGCCACATGTGGGAGACTGTGGGGGAAACCGGAGCACCCGGAGGAAACCCACGCCAACATGGGGAGAACATGCAATCTCTACACAGAAATGCCAACTGACGCAGCCGAGGCTCAAACCAGCAACCGTCTTGCCGTGAGGCGATCGTGCTACCCACTGCTCCACCATGACGCCCACATCTTAAGTATTTGTTTCTTAATCGGGCTCTTTTGTCTTGATAAGCAGCATGTTTTAACGTAATAATCTTTGTACATAGTGTTTAAGACCATCCAGTTTTATCATGTGGTTCTCGATGGTCTGGCTGTATGACATAACTCAGCGTGAAAGCATGGAGTGTTGCTCTTTGACACCGAAATTAGACGAGTTTTACAGTTACCCGCTACTTCTGTAATGTTATGATTGGGGTCTGGGAATGGTGGGCTTGTTGGATTTTGTGAGGGTAGCAGGTGTACTGTGTTCCTGCCAGTTTTGTTTGCCACACAGTGATTTTTGCCAGGAGAGAGAGCAGAGCGCTGGACTCTGGCCATATTTCTCCATGTCACCGCGTCTTTAAAGCTTGAGGGTAAGATGTTCACAGTTAATGAACGAGCAGATGAGACGAGACTGGGATCTTGTTCAAGTTCAGCGAGAGGAAGGATGTGTAGTTTGTTTCTGTGTGTTGTCATCTCATGTTGGTGTTTGAGCAGAGCACACGGTTTGTGAAGATATTGTTAAACAGTTGGTCGTCGCAGCTGGAGGCCTTAAAAGCGTCAAAAAGGAACGAGCCTGTTTGGTTTTATAAACATTTAGTGTGTAGTTATAATAACAGCGTTAATAATAATAATGATATTATTATTGTTATGAGTATTATTGTTATGCCACTTATTTTATTTAACAAACTAATATTAAGCTAATTTATTAAATGAACAATTATTATTATTATTATTATGTTGTTGTTGTTATTATTATTATTATTATTATTATTATTATTATTATTATTATTGCAGGCTATTATAATCAATAAACAAAATATTTTTATCCAACTAGCTTTATGAAAAGGACTTTCTTTAAGTATATATTTTTTATGATTTTTATTATTATTATTATATTATAATTTTTGTTTTCTTATTCTGTTTATTATGAGTATGTTTGCTTATTACCCAATATGTTTTATATTTATATTGTTGTATATTTATACTTTTTTATTAATATTGAGTGAATGCTTTGTTTCAAATTTAGTTTGAATATGATATTTGATTCAAAATTTAAGATTTGATGAATATTTAGTGGAAACTACAATATTGTAAGAACAGCATTATTATTATTATTATTATTATTATTATTATTATTATTATTGACAGCTCTTTGATTCAATAAACTAAGTATGTTTATCCAATCACTTTCATGAAGAAGATTTTCTTTGTAAGTATGATATTTAAATGATTTCTAAAAAATTGTGAGCCTCTGTAATAAACATTCAGTAAAATAATTGATCATCTTCTTATTCTTTTATTTATTTTATTCTTATTTTCTTATTTCTATATGTATGCTTGCTCATTACCCAATATGTTTTATATTTGTATCGTTACATATTAATATTTTTATTAGTATTAAGTGAATGCATTGTTTTTAAATAAAATAAATTTGAATATGATAAATATTTAAACGTTATGATAAATATTTAGTGGAAACTATAAAAAAATAGTAATAATAGTAGTAATAATAATAATAATGATAATATTTATTATTATTATTATAGTGTGCTTATTATATTCCTTATATTTGTATTTTTTTATTAATATACAATGTTTAAAGTCAAAGTTCAACATGATCCATTTTTAATTACAAGTTCTATGATGAACAAAAACAATGATAATAATAATAAAAATAATATTTGTTTGTACATTAATAATTGTTGTACATTAATAATAGAGATGATGATTGTTGTTATTGTTATTAATAATAATATTGTTAATAATTGCTTATTATTATGCAATATTCTTTATATTTGTATTGTTTTATTAATATATAATGTTTCAAATAAATTACATTCATTCATTTTCTTGTCGGCTTAGTCCCTTTATTAATCTTCTGTGTTTTACACAGCGGATGCCCTTCCTGCTGCAACCCATCACTGGGAAACACCACATACTCTCATTCACACACATACACTACGGCCGATTTAGCTTACCCAATTCACCTATACGCATGTCTATGCTCGCCTATAATCCACGCAAACACAGGGAGAACATGCAAACTTCACACAGAAATGCCAACTGACCCAGCCAAGGCTCGAACCAGCGACCTTCTTGCTGTGAGGCGAAATCGCCACTGCGCCACCGTGCTGCCCCCAAATAATTTACATTTGAACTAAAATAGTAATTATAATAATAATAATAACAAAAAATTGTACATTATTAATAATGATGACATTATTATTATTATTATTATTATTATTATTATTATTATTATTATTATTATTATTATTATTATTATTATTAATATTCAACCTCAGTTTCCTTCGCCTTTTCTTTTAAAACTGATGTTTAATCTTGAATGCTGATCCATGCTAGGTTTGCTAAAACACATAGTATAGAATCTTGTGACCTGAAGTATCCACAAAAGCACTCGTATGAATCTTACATTTGATCTAAATCTATGTAAACGGATGTGTGAAATCAGACCTGCAGAAACCCTCTTTCAAATAAGGCCAGGGCCTCTTGATTGGTTTCAGAGGTTTGGATGTTGATCTGTATCTTTATGTGATTTTTATTTAATTTTTTTCAGGGGAAGTTTTATCTGCTGATAGAAGAGCTGAGTCAACTCTTCAGAGCACTGGTTCCGATCCAGCTGTGGTACAAATACATCATGGGTGAAGATCCATCCAGCAGCTACTTCCTCGGAGCAATGCTGATTATCATCTACAGCCTTTGTAAGGTAGTCTGGTTGATTCAGTCTCTTCCATGCAACTCTGATGGGATAGCACACCCCAAAATTACAGTTCTGTCATCATTTTCTCACCCTTCACTTTTTCCAAACCTCTACGAGTGCCTTTTTTATGAATACACACACAAAAAAATATATATTTTTAAGAATGCTGGAAACGGGTAGTATTATCTAGTTCCTATGGAGGACAATGGCTACCGGTTTCCAACATTCTTCAAAATATCTCATTTTGTGTCCAACATTGAAAAGAAAGTTATAAATGTTTACAAACGCTTGGGTTAGAGTAGATCAAATGTCAAATTATCATTTTATTACAGATTTTTAATAATAATAACAATAATAATATTATTATTATTATTAATAATAACAGCAACAACAACAATAACAACAACAGCAATAATAATAATAATAATAATAATAATAATAATAAATTAAGAATTATTATTACTATAGTAATAGTGTTTAAATTTCAATAATCATAATTATTATTACTATGTAATTGTTTTGTTTTAAAATAAATAATAATAATAATAACAATAAATATTATTATCATTATCTATTATTATTATAACACATTTTGTTAACAAAAGAAACAATTACTTAATAGTAATTATTATAATATATTATTATTAAATTTATTATATATATTTTATATTATTAAAATAATAATAATTATTATTAATATCAATTAATCATTATTTTTACTATAGTAATATTTTCATTTTAATAATAATAATAAATAATAATTTTAATAATAATAATTATTATTATTATTATTATTATTATGTTATTGTTTTGTTTACAAAATATTAATAACAATATTATATTATAACATTTTGTAAACAAAACAATTACATAGTAGTAATAATAATAATTATTATTAATATTGTTGTTATTATTATTATTATTAAATATTATTATTTTATATTTTATATTATTATTATTATTATTATTATTGTGGTTGTTGTTGTTATTATTATTATTATTATTATTATTATTATTAAATAATAATAATTATTATTATATTATATAAATAATAATACATTTGGTTGATGTTTTTCCTGAACCTTTATGAGCTCATTAAGTGATTGTGTTGTTGATCTTTTTTTCTGTTCCAGTCATTTGATTTGTGTGGAAGAATATCCGGCATTCGAAAAGCATTCATTATTCTCTGTAGCTCACAGGTGAGTGTTTTGTCCTCCATCTTGACATTTATTGAAGCGAACAAATATGTATACAGGGCCCATTTTACTTGGTCTGCATCAAATGACATGAACAAAAGTCATTTGATATAAATTAAAGCTTAAGCTGTTAGCTGTTAAATGCAAGTAAATGGTGTAATGTTCAGTCATCATTCAGTCTGACATATATTAATTTTCTGTTTCTGATCTGTATTTAGATGAAAATAATTTGTAAAATTTATGTATCAGAGTCATTGATCATAGAAAATGTTATTATGTTTATTTAAACTAGGAAATATTGGCAATACTGGCATTTAATTTTTTTGAAAGATGTCCATTTCAAATAAATGCAGTACAAAAATACAAAAAACTAAAATTGTGCAAAAATATTAGTTACAAAGATTATTTTGCTAGCTCACATTGTTAACTTAAGGTGAGCAATAAATCTGTTCAAGTGAATCCACTGAAAAAATGTGTTTGTTTTGATAATCTTTAATGAAAGTGTGACCATCTGGTTCCACGTTTAGAGTGGTGGTCCTTCTGTTGATGTCCACATGAGGGTTTTTATATTAACTGCATATTGATACTCTCTCTTATGGCGACACGGTGGCGCAGTAGATAGTGCTGCCGCCTCACAGCAAGAAGGTTGCTGGTTCGAGCCTCGGCTGGGTCAGTTGGCATTTCTGTGTGGAGTTTGCATGTTCTCCCCATGTTTGCGTGGGTTTCATCCGGGTGCTCCGGTTTACCCCACAGGTCTAAAGACATGCAGTGCAGGTGAATTGGGTAAGCTAAACTGTCCGTAGTTTATGGGTATGAATGAGAATGTGTGGATGTTTCCCAGAGATGGGTTGCATCCGGGTATCCGCTGCGTAAAACAAATGCTGGAAAAGTTGGCGGTTCATTCCGCTGTGGCGACCCCGGATTAATTAAGGGACTAAGCCGAAAAGAAAATGAATGATACTCTCTCTTACCATAAGTATGCTATGAAGGCGTTAAGAAAGCTCTGTCCCTACTTAATATTCAGTTTCAATTAGAAGTACATAAACATACTAAAATAAAAGTCTCAGCAACTTCAGATTGTAAACAAACTAATTATAAATGATTCTTGAGCAACAAATCAGCCTATTAGGATTTCAGGAGGATGCTGAAAAGTCAGCTTTGTGTAAATGTGTGTAAATTGTTTAAATTGCATTTAAAAAATATTTTTAAAATAATAATAATTTAAATAGTAGTATTTTAAATTAGCTTTATACATAATATACATAATTTTTTTACTGTTTTTGATCAGAATTTGTGTTTGGTGTGTGTGCATGCATGTGTTTGCCAGAATTATGGTATGAGAGCCAGCGCGCAGCAGTGCGGTGAGGCCGGGGATATGTGTGCGATCTGCCAGGCTGAATTCAGAGAGCCAGTCGCGCTGCTCTGTCAGGTAACAGGCCTTTAATCTGGAAATCTAACAGGACGTGACGCAGCAATGCATCCTCAGACCACAATGACAGATCTCAATCATGAGCAGACACTTATGTGATTCCTCTAACACAACACAGGATCAGTTATTAGGTGTATTCCAAACTTATAAATAACACACTATCAGTCTAGATCAGGACTGGGCGAAAAAAGAGTTAATTTATTAGTTATGTATTTAAAAAGGGGGTCAGTTTTCAAAAGCTGAACTCATGCATAACAAATTATACCGTTTGTAACTTTTTGTAACTTTTTTTTTTTACCGTTTGTAATTTCTTTGTTGTACGCAATGTCATTTTATCTTAAAGTTATTTAACATTATTGTTAATTGTTAAAATATACATTGTTGGCTATATTTTTGTTCAGTCTGTGGCTATTTTAAAGCGAAGTTCTCGAATGCTGCAGGAGCGTGAATAGGTACGTTCGATCAATGCACCGCCATGTCTCCTCTTGTAATTTCTTTGTAATTAATTACTATTGAACTGTTTATTAGACGAAGACTTTGCAGTATTATTTTACATTGGATTATTCAATTACTACATACCTGAATACTGTTAGACTCCTCTGAAAACAATAAAACCCTGTTTATTAAATTTGTATCTTTTTCTTTATTGAATATATCTGTGGTTGTAGATTTTATTTTATAGACATTTTATGCACTCTCTTGATCATCCAAATCAATCTAAAATTATGAAATATCTCATCTGATGAAATTGTATTAATATCGCAATATGTATCGCAGGATACAAAATATCGCAATGTTAGATTTCTCCAATTGTGCAATTGTGCAATTGTCCTATTGTGCAGCCCTACCCCCCTCCAGAGATGATATTTAGCCATATCTCACTGCTACGTGTGTGATATAGTGTTTATACAACAGTTCATTGGCATAATCATGTATATAAAAAAGAATATCAAACACGGAGAGTCTCAAAAATCTTTTTGTGTGAGGAACTACTTTCTTCTGCCGTTCATTCACATCTGCTTCTTAACAAACGTCATTTTTAAACTAGTATTTGATTCTCTTGCATAATGTCTAAAATGATGACAAAACAAGTGATTTTGCTCACATTTTAAGATTATAAGGCTGAACAGCATGAAATGGCATCAGTCTACAGGGATTTTCCAGTATTTCTCTGTTGCAATCAGGAAATCGCATTAATTAACCCTGAAAAAACCAAAGCAAAGCAAACCCTGCCAGATTACTATGGTATACTGTAAATACAGCTCTACAACACACTAAAGGGAGAGATTGACTTAGAATGTCACCTACCTGTTTTATAATCATTGGACAGCTGTAGTTTAAAATGTATGAGGTTTTTAAGCCTCCCTTAAGGGCTTATTATTCGCCATCTTGTGGCGAATTGTCAACCGTCTTTGCTCTGCTCAGTATGAAAGGCTTATGGATACTAATGCGCTGAATCTCCGAAATTATAAATATTTAAAATAGGCACTATCCTTTTAAATAAACTGCGTAGTCATAATCTAGACAACTACATTTTTATCTTTAGAAAGCATCAAAAGTAACATTTGTCAAACTGTACCGAGTTGTTTAGTCTCTCTTTAGTCCTAGTGTGGGCAGAGTAATACACAAGGGTGAAGAGGCTGTACGAGTGCACATATACAATGTACATTATATACATGTGCGATGAGATTAAGTGCATCTCACTACTCAGTGCAAACATGTAAACATACTCCTACAATATAAATCACACTAAACAACAAGTTACCGTAAAATATAACTGCAGAAAATAAATAATAATGCAAAATAAGGAATGCAAGGGGTAGGGTGAGGTGGAATAACAGTTCTGAGGTCGAACGACATATACAATGATATATACAAGATAGAGAATATGTAAATTCAAGACGATATATAGTAGTGCAAAATAGGGGATGTGAGGTAGAGTAAACAGTTCTGAGGTTAAATGAGAGATATATACTGTACAAGATGTGATGTAATGCAATGAAATGTGTATTGCATAAAGTCCAATGAAATTTAAGTGAATTTTAAGCCTGTGCATGTGGGGGGGTCAGTGCATTTGTGAGCCGCCTTTTATTTTATTGGCTTGTGTTTTTTAAAATCAATATAATTTAAATATAAAGTAATTTGGAAGACTTTTAAAAAGCAGCTTAAATTATATTACTTAATAAATAAATACTACGATCATTTTCAGCTTCTGTTTTTGACCATGTGCACCCATTTTTCAGTTTGGGCCAAGAATTTCAGTGTATTTCTTGTTTTGAACAGAACCAGGCAGAGTTTGTGTGTGTAAATATATGTGTGTCTTTCTGCAGCATGTGTTCTGTGAGGAGTGTTTATGCCTGTGGTTTGACCGTGAGAGGACGTGTCCACTGTGCCGGTCGACGGTGGTGGAAACTCTGCGCAACTGGAAGGACGGGACCACATCTGCACACTTTCAGATCTACTGACGGGAGACGCTGCTGAATAACAGAGGTTATGTAGTATACTTGAGTCATAAGAACACACTGTTTTTACCATGCATAAAACGTTTGTTTGCAGATTCTTTCACATTTCAAGTTGCTCATAATTTACTTATTGATTGACTTTCATTCCTAAATGAGTCCAAATTATACATTGCTTTTTTTAAAACGTACACAAACTGGTTTACATCATTAAAGCATTTTGACAGTTTACATGCATTTTGGTAAACAAACTCTGGTAAGCTTCACTTCTGATGTGAATGCAATCATACTAGTTCATGGGAGTAAACTGCTAATACTGACAGTTAATTCTGTATAATTTCTGCATAAGAAGTGTAAATGAGCCACTGCAAGCAGAGGGAATTTGTGTGATTTTTCTGAAAGAGCCCCAATTACAAGTGTGAAACGTACTTTTGGGATAAAAATGGTGTAAGCGTGAGTCTAAAAAATAATTGGTAATAGGTTATGTTGTTGAATGTGATGTAAAATAGTAATTAATAATTTAATACCAGACTGAAAGTGTTTCATCTTTTGCTTTTGAACAAGTGAAGTATCTGTTTTTAATACGCAAACATGATAATCAACTGTTTTGTAACAATTTTTGAGTTAATTCAAGCAATTAAACTCAATTTGGAAGCAATTTTGTCTTGTGGCTGTTACACTTATGTTACATTTTATATTATATTATTCATCAATCTATGGTTTAAATATGAGACGCCTTGTCATTTGTGCAGATTTATCAGAAATATCACATATTGCATCAAATTACAATTGTAAACATCAAGTTGATGAAAGCAAAG
>CAIGQQ010027836.1:0-16270 GCA_903798035.1 Danio albolineatus
TATAGGAGGGACAATGTGAGGTGGAACAAATGCACTGATGCAGTAACAAGAATCTCTGCGAAAAAATAGTGTCTTTCAATACTTTTTTTTTCTTTCGGAGACCTTGTAACCACACCCGACAGCTAATGAATTGTCCAGACGTACATATTTCTCCAAAACAGCTATTCTACGAGCCTACAAACGTATTCGTGGTGAGCTGCAACAGCCCAATTCCACCACAGTCGAGTATTTTTCACTTACAACAGATGTGATCGAGTACAAAAATGACACTTTACATGTCGCTAACTTTTCATTTCATTGACACGGAATGGACACTGGCGTCAAAATGCCTCCAAACTGAACCTAGCTGTGCCCAACACAATTGAGAAGATGGAGAAAGCCCGCACGGACCGTGCCCTTTCTGCTGTGAACTATTAAATTCTTATTTTCCCCGGAGCGAAACAAATTTTCACCGCACAGTTGGACAGGCACAAACAAAAATATAATTCATACATTTTTCTTGGAAAAAAATATCTTTTTGAAACGAATTTCGTTAGGTATAAATTGTATATTAATTATGATGTAGTTTTGGTTGGTCAGTTATTTACTAGATAAAAAAGAATAATGAATAACCTTTGCGGTGATGCTCTTCAAAACAAGCGCGCTATATGCTTCAGCACCAAAACACAAGTTGCCGTGAGATTGTGTTGGTTTGGTAAATAAAATAGCCTAAATAAAATGAAAGTTAAATATTCATAGTTTCAGAGAACCCCTTATTAAAGTCGGGACATCTGGTGAACGCCCGTATCCCTCTCTGTGCAGCCAGACTAACAGTGTGAGCAAAGCATCTTATATGCGGTAAAAAAACGGCCGCTTCAACAGCATTGGCAATGTTTCGTTGTCTGTTGTGAACTTTTGATCTTCCAATCTATCACAGCCTCTTTACGTATTCTGTGTGTACTTTACGTATCATCTGTATGTTGGTTGTGTTGCCTGTCACTAAAGCACTTACAGCATATTGTGTGGGTCTTGTTGATCACGCAATTGCCATCCTTTATCTCCACTGGGTAGCTGAAATGTTGCCATACTGCTGACTTATATGAAGAGGGAGGGTCCGCAATCTCTGCCATGTTTCCTCACGTTCTTCTTCAACTAGCTCAACTTTTGCAGGAAGGCGTTACATGATTGAAAAGTTAGTCACGGGTGTGTCGCAATTCTTCCTTATCACATCGCGACACAGGATCGTGGATCTTAGTGTCGCAATTTCGGTTTCATATCGCGTATCGTTACAGCCCTACTGTTAAGTACTTGATTTTTGAAGCTGCTAACAAAACAGTGCTGTTTTAAAATGTCCAAATCATTCGGACAGTTATTAAGTAGAAAAAATCAAGCTTTGCTTTTCATTGATTGTGTTTAATAGTTATATTACCATTGTGGGCAGGCCTGCAATGGCAATACTCTACTATTTAGAGCAAGGTAGGGCCCCAAAATTATCAGCCCTGCACCCAAGGCCCCAGCCCTGCACCCACTAATAGGATTTTCATTCATTCATTTTCTTTTCGGCTTAGTCCCTTTATTAATCCGGGGTCGCCACAGCGGAATGAACCGCCAACTTATCCGGCATTTGTTTTACACAGCGGATGCCCTTCCAGCCACAACCCATCTCTGGGAAACACATCCATACATACACATTCACACACATACATACACTATGGACAATTTAGCTTACCCAATTCACCTGTACCGCATATCTTTGGACTGTGGGGGAAACCGGAGCACCCGGAGGAAACCCACGCAACCACGGGGAGAACATGCAAACTCCACACAGAAATGCCAACTGGCCCAGCCGGGGATCGAACCAGCGACCTTCTTGCTGTGAGGCGAACGTGCTAACCACTCGGCCACCGTGGCGCCCTAATAGGATTTTCCCAGTTAGAATTTGCAAAGACTACTTTAATGAAATTATAGGCTATCAGTAAGAAGACGTCTGAATGTGTGAATATGAAACCAACTTTACCTCAGTAACATTCTCACAGTAAAACCACAGGTTATGATTCCATTTTTTTACACAATCCAATATTTAAGCTTTACATTTGGATTAGTCTGATCATTATTAGCCAACGCGTTTATCCCTCTGATCTTGCATCTGATCTCACCATTGAAACTAGCCTACCAGCATCAAAACATACCTCACCAGCATGGTTTCCCAGCAGGGTTATTGTATTTATTAACTAAATCTTAAATATCTAGGATTGATTGTAATGCATTGATGTCTTTTAAATTTATAATAACTTTTTACTGGGCCATGATGGCTGATTAAAATATTTCTGGTGGTTGCCGATCATCTTTATAAGTAAAGTTTGAAATTAGAAATATTGTAGATACATATAAATAGAATAAAGTGTTAAAAAAAAAAGTCATTCCTGAGTGCCCCAGCCCTTTTAAGCAATCTCTAAACCAGAGATGCCCAAACTATAGCCTGCATGCTAAAGTTGGCTCATGCTAACCTTTGATATGGCCCAACATCCCATTTGAGAAGAGAGGGAGAATGATGGCGAGGTGGTTGCAGTGGCGTAGCGGATGGGCCCAGCCCTGACAATACTGCACCTCAAGTTTGGTTTTTGACTCTTCATAAGAATAAGTTTGGTCTCCCCTGGTGTAAACACGATTCACCTTTTTCTTACCTCCTCCTGATATTTCAACAGCTGAGCAACGTCACGTCCATCAGCATATCAGCAAAAACTATATTCAAACATGAAACAGTTTCTTGATTACCTTCTGTTTACAGCTTAAAGTTAAAAAACAGCCCACTTTTTCCAAACGAGTATACAGTAGCTGGTCATATAACTAGATTAACTTCAAACAGTTGATTTATTTCACTAACTCCATTCAAGAAGTGAAACTTGTATAATGTATGCACTCATTCCACACAGACTGATATATATTTTAAGTGTTTATTTCTTATAGTTTTGATGATTTTGATGACAACTAATGAAAACCCCAAATTCAGTATCTCAGAAAATTATCTCAGAATATTACTTAAGACCAACACAAGAAAGGATATTAGGAAATCTTGGCCAACTGAAAAGTGTGAGCATGCACAGCACTCTATACTTAGTTGGGGCTCCTTTTGCCTGAATTACTGCAGCAATGCGGAGTGGCGTGGAGTGGATCAGTCTGTGTTATGCACTGCTCAGGTCTTAGGCCCCGTTTACACTAGTGCGTTTTCGTTTTAAAACGCATAAGTTTTGCTACGGTTACGCCATCCGTCCACACTACGCCGGAGTTTTCGAGGTGCGAAAACGGAGCGTTTTAGAAACGCTGCAGAGGCCGTTTTCATTCTAAAACGCCGCCGCAGCGTCTCAGTGTGGACGTGGGAAAACGCAGACTTTCGAAAACAGAGGCGTGGCTGCTGAGATCCGCTACGTGATTGGGGCTTTGGGTCATTGCGTATCCTTCCCTTATTCGTCAAGCGCACGTGGCTATAACGTCACCGGCAGACGGAAGACCAGCCTTCACTGTAAACACTGTATTTTCAACAGCCATGGATGTTTTATATTCATTTGTTACTGTAAGTAACAGCTCGACCTCGTCGTCTGTCCACTAAAGGACCTCTCTTGCTTTCTTTACCATCGCGTTCATCGTTCAACCAGCGTTTGTTGACTAGCAATAACCAAACGCCGAGCGAGACACGTGCTTCCCGTTTATACTTGAAAGCGCATGCCCAGAGTGCGCTGACGGTGCGCGAATGGTCACGTGATATTTGTTTCTGGTGGAGTAGTGAAGATGGAGATCTTTTGAGACGCTGAGTGAAAACGCTAGTGTGGACATGGATCGTTTTCATGCTAAAACGCTGTTTTAAAACTAAAATGCACTAGTGTAAACGGGGCCTGAGACCTAGAGTTTACTGGGTTAATTATGTTAATTAGGACCACAGCAGTTTGTTCTGTAGACTAGTGGTTCTCAAACTGTGGTATGTGGACCACTAGTGGTACACAAGCTTCCTTCTAGTGGTTACGTGGAGGAATCGCTGAATAATTAAAGTAAAAAATTAACACACTTTTAACCCTTTGACGTGTACGATAACACAGATGTGTTCAGTAAATTGATTTTAATAGGCTTAAAACTTTTATTTTGATTGGCTGACAATAATAAATGTTCTTATTTAGAAGAATTCATCTGCTTTGTTTTTGAACTGTGCAGTGCTGTAGCTGCTTAATTAGGCCTTCTATGCTACTGTACTTCAATACCGGCTATTATGGTGGTACTTGGAGAGACATTTTTTTTCTGAGGTGGTACTTGGAGAAAAAAGCTTGAGAACCACTGCTGTAGACAATACAAAGTCTATATTTCTTGAATACCTAAAGTAAGTAAAGTAAGTAAGTAAAGATTTATTTATATAGCACCTTTCCCAGACATTGAGTCACAAAGTGCTTTACAATAAGTGAAAACAAATAAAAGAACACATATCAATAAAAGAAACATGCTAAAACATAATAAAAACAAGATAAAAATCCTAATAAAAAAGCACTACTACTGTTAATTAAAAGCTTGACCAAAAAGCGGCTTGACCTCCCTAAAGACTCATTGTAAAAACAAATAAACATTTATTCCACCCTAACAAGCAGAACTGACTTTCTCCAAAATAAAAATATAGTGTGACTGAAAGTTTCATTGTCCTGTCGGGTTAAATTTGATTAAATTCTGATTAAAATTTCAATAATTATTTAATAATTATTATGTCTGTGCAGCAATATATAAAAACAAGATGTCAAAGTTTGAGCTACTGACCTTATTTACATAAGAATTAAGTCATCATCTCATTTAAAATGAATCCAGATGTATTAATTAGATAATCATTATATATTTTGTCATTATTGTTCGAGGTTAAAACTCTGGAGACTCTAGGAATGAGAAATAAAGCCTTTAATCTGAATGAAGAACCTGTTTTTCTGAGTCTGCCAAATTATGAATAACTTATTGGCCCGCTTTGGAGACTTAATCGGCTTTTGAATTAATGATATAGGGATATAATACGATCCCGAATGTGTTTTCTGTTCTGGATGTACGTAAATGTAAGTTTGCAGATTTATTAAATGGAGAATGAACGCGCTTCCAGTCCAGAGAAAGTGGGCGGGGCAGCGCACGCTGAAGAGGAACTCCACGTCAGCGTGCCCATATTTGGACTGTAAACTTCCTACAGGAAGTGGCTGTCTGAGTGTCCGAGACGAGCAGAATGTTTGCTGTCTGAGTTTTCACGAACTTGCACATTCAGCAAAGTTAAAAAACAAAAGCTACCGTTTAATCCTCAAATTGGTTTAAACTGTTGAACTGTCTTTAGACTGAAAACATCACGACAATAACATTAAACAGCAATAAAAACGGCAGGGCCCTGTTCAATAATAAAACAGCTTTATTTTATAATATCTGTCACATCACATCTCAATGAAACTATAATTACACTTAATAACATCATATTAAATCCTGAAAATAATTATTAAAGAATAAACTATAGACTATCAGCTTTGTGTATGATAGCTAACCAGCTACAAGCCTACCTCATTAATCCGCTGTTCGAGGGCATAAAGCGTAAATTGGAGCATTAGATGCTTAATTATGCTTTAAAATCGTGATCTGAATTCGCCAAAGGATCGCTTTACTGCGGCTCTGGTGCGCGCTTCGCCCTCGGGCTTGTTTACCGTCCCAGCAGTTCCCGACAATGACGTGAGGAAGCGTGTGACGTAACGCCGTTGGGGCGTGACCAGCTGTCAGTGCGGGAGCTGCTTATAAAAACCAAATCGGGATACCGATCCACGAGAAAGAACGCATCAGAGCAAATCACACCAACATCTCTCTGAGGGAGCGTTCACTTTCAGTAGGACAGACTTACAGATATCCCGAGCTCAGGAGCGTTTCGCTGCTGCTGCTGTGTTTGCGGCTCATTCTGGGGGACTTCGGCTTGTGTTTAATTCATTCCAGAGGAGCGTCGACAGATTGTTAGACTCCAGAAGAGGGGAACGGGACAGAAGACGCTGCCTTATTGACTGTCATCGTTATTCGCGACGGTTTTACAAGTGGACAGTGAACTGTCAGGCTCGCCAGGTGAGACAGCGGTTTTCCAGGAGAACTCTATGAGTACAAAAATGGAGCAGCCGTTTTATCACGACGACTCGTTTCTGTTGGGTTACGGCCACAACGACGCGGCTCTACACGACTATAAACTCCATAAACCGGGCATGAACTTAAACGTGACCGAACCGCCCTATCGGAACCTCAAATCGGACCTCTATCAGGCGTCCAGCGCCGATGTGGGCTCGCTCAAACTGGCCTCTCCGGAGCTGGAGAGGCTCATCATCCAGACGGGCAACGGCGTGCTGACGACCCCCACACCGGGTCAGTACCTCTACGGTCGGGGGATCACCGACGAACAGGAGGGCTTCGCGGAGGGCTTCGTCAAGGCTCTGGATGAGCTCCACAAGATGAACCAGATGCCCCCGCCCAACGTGTCGATTGGAGCCGGCGGCGTGACGACGTGCTCGACAACTGCGTCCGTTTTCGGCTCCTCCCTGCAGTCTGAGCCTCCCATTTACACGACGCTGAACGCATACTGCCCAGCACCCAGCCACCCGTCCACCACCATCAACTACCTGCCGTCCCACATACAGCAGAGCCAGCACCCGGAAACCGCGCACGCGTTTCAGCACCCCGGCGTGCTCCCTCAGCGCTTCTTGCCTTTGAAAGAGGAACCGCAGACTGTTCCCGACATGCACAGCAGCGACGGCTCGCCGCCCATGTCCCCGATCGACATGGACTCGCAGGAACGCATCAAGGCGGAACGCAAGAGGCTCCGGAACCGACTGGCGGCCACCAAATGCCGAAAGCGCAAACTAGAACGCATCGCGCGGCTGGAGGAAAAGGTGAAGGTTCTGAAGTCCGACAACGCCGGACTGTCCAGCACAGCGTCTGTTCTGCGGGAACAGGTGGCCCAACTCAAGCAGAAGGTGCTGAGGCACATGAACAGCGGCTGTCAGCTCATGCTGACCAGTAAGATGGAGGCGTTTTAAACGCGATCGGACTTTCACTAAAGCGAACCGCAGAAATAACACTGGAAATTGTTTGTTCGACAACTGAACGACACTAACGAGCTCTCAGCTGTGCTGATTTGGACCCGTCCCGGGCTCCGAATAAAAGCTCGTCGCGAAGCCTCCTCTGGCACGGAAGAGAACGGACACTGCGGCCCCCAGAGCCGCGCGCGCGCCTCGACGCAGTGGAAAGGCCAGTCGTAGTATCAATAATGTGTTTTGTGTCATGATCAGCTCTGTATTTGATCATGTGAACGCATCTGATATTTTCGTGCAGTACTGTTTCTGAACTCATAAATTATTGTGTTGGTCAGTTGATCCTGACGCCATGTTAACAATGTCACATGTTTACAATGTCGTTTTTTTATGTGTGCGCTGTTTATTTAAGTAAATATATTGAAATATAACTTTTATGAGTATGGCTTTTCATTGTGTGTTATACAATGTGTCGCGTTCAATCAGTTATGCAACTCAGTTCCTCCGAGTCTTCATATTCAGCCAACTAAACATGAAAACTACACATTTATTGTGGCTTGGCGTTATTAATATCCTACACTAGTAAAGGTAACCAGCTGGTTTCTGGAGGTAGTGTATTGATCAACACTTCCTGCATTTTGCGCTTTCACACAAGAGGCACTAGGCCTTTTCCTGTTGACGTCAAGCAGCACACCATATATGGTCACTTTTGCTCCACGTACGTCACTCTCCGCCCACAGGCCCAGGCGGAATAGTTTCACCGCTCCAGGATCAGCGGGGCTGGAGAGCAGAGAGGGGGTTTCCAAAGTTGGACAAGACCACTTTAAACGTGGGATGGTGTGCGTGTATGTGTGAGTTTCCACAGAATTTAGTGGGTTGAACCGTTGAAAGGGAACAATGATATATATGACAAATAATCGAAACTTATCATTCAGACACATTTGAAATTAAATTATTATATATTTAAAATTATTTGTCTATTTATTATTGTTATTCTATAAATATTTGACCAAATCTTTATTTTGGAACAATAGTCAAAATTTGTTATTGTATTATCAATAAAATATATGAATATTTATAAAAGGCCACTGTACACATATGGGCATGATTGTTCAATACATATTTTGGATTTAGGACAAGTTTGATGAAATACTAAATACACAAATTATCAAAGCAAGAATATTTGGCCTGAAATTGCATTTAATTTGACTTTAAAACAACATTATCAATATTTATTCGACTGTGAACGATGTACTTTGATAGTTATTTGCTGCTAATATGATTTTCCAGATTTTAAAACTGGCACGTAATATTTGCTGAAATTATGTAATTAAGCAGAATGCCTGAATGTGCGAATATTAAACCAACTTACCTCGATAAAAAAAAACACTGGGTTGTTTTTAATCCACATTGACCTTAATACAGAGAAAACGGTAAGTTAACCTATATCTCAGAGGGACAGGTGGTGTTTTTAGGTGCATAAATCACAATGTATCTATAATTATTTAGGATACGCATTCTTAAACTTTTTAGCATGATTGTAAAATTGGTTTATATATTAATTAATTAATTAATTAATCTATTTATTTATTTACTTATTTTTTTTATTTATGTTATCATGCCATATCAACAGTACATGGCAACACTTTTACCAAATAAGCCATGTGAATAAAGGCTTTTTAAAAAAAAAATCCACATTTTTCGAGTGCCTTGGATTGATTTTTTTTGTATGCTTTGATGAATCCCTTACCCAAAGAGCACCGATCAAATATTCGAAGTACCCCAGAGCGCTTTTTGTTTGTTTGGATGACTTGTACCAAATATTCGATACATAATTAACAATCATAACTGTTTCTTTAAAAAAGAAAATACCAAACTAACAATAAGGCTAATAAAAAAAAGTCATATTTCAGCTTTATCAGTGATAAATAGACCTCCAGAAGACCCATTTTTTCTCCAGAAAAAAAAAAGATATTTCCCTAATAAAAACTATTATTTCGTTAAACTGGGTAAAATACATTAAAAGTTTTTCTTAATCGAATTATAAAAGGACAAAATAAATTGTTTTCAACATTAGCAGAACAATCAAACTCTTAATTCACTATGTTACTGCCTGGTTTTGTGTTTTTTGGGGGTGTCCCCAGATGTTTCTGAATTAATTACCACAATAACTGGTACTACTTTATATGACCACAAAATTAAAGTCTCAATTATTAGACCGAATAACAATGGCTCTGAATCGTGTGGGACGTTTGTTTTTGTTCCACAGCTGGTAAAGATTGGAGGATTATTTTGACACGGTGAGAAAAGCCCACTCGGGTCCACCTGTCGATGACGTCAGTGACCCACCTGCATGTTTTTCTGCTCGTTCTCGAGGTGGAAATCAAAGGAAGCCACTTCAAAGCGCCGAGAGCAGGCGCGAAAGCCCTCGCTCAGGCTGTTTTGGAGATTTTAAAGGTGTAGCACGCCGTCATGAAATATTTCATCTGAGAGATATCATTGTCAACAGCTTTTCTTGTGGAACAATCTCACCCACCTCTTCACTTATTTAAAAGGACTTTCTATGCTGTCAGTTCAGTTTGATACGAAAGTTCAGCAAATACACAACAAAATGGTTCTACTACCACAATCGGTCATTTTAACCATCTATATATTGTTTACCACGTGATACTTTGAATATTCGGTTTGAAACTGAATTTAATATAACTTAAAAACAACATTAGCACTATTTATTTGACTGTGAACAATGTACTTTGATAGTTATGGCTGCTATATCATTTTAGAACTGGCAATATTTTCTGAAAATATATAATTAAGCAGAATGTGCGAATATAAAACCAACTTACCTCAAAAATGCTGGGTTGTTTTAACCCTACAATGGTTCTAAAGTTGGGTAAAAATAGCCTATTTGCATTCCATTTTAAAATAACCCAATCCATATTTGACCAAACGTTGGAATAATAGACGAAGTTTATCATTTTAATTAAATTATTTTGAGCGTACGTTCAATTTTGACGGTTGCTTTGATTTTGGCGGGCGATTTCAAATTAATATGTTGCGTGTGAGGGTAAAAATTTAGACCCAAACACAATGTATGACCAACAGAAAGGCGTTTGTTTGGTTTATAACTAAATATACATATGTGTTGTGCTTCATATCTCTAATAAACAACAAATGGACTTACTTGGCCTGCGAAATGTCACTGATATTTCTGCCACGTTTGACCAGCATCATTTGAACAAACAGGAAAACGGGTCTCATCACTTCCGGTTCTCGGACACAATTTAAAAATAACTATAGACCACGTATAATCACCTAACAGTTGTTGTCGGTCTATTTTAATAGGCCAGTTGTTAGTGAAAGGAAGAGAAGTGAACAAAAAAGGCTTAAAATTAATTTAACCATATTTAAGAGGCCTATATAAGACATTTTACAAAATATGGGGGTTTGTCGCACTCAACCCTCATGATTATTTTATTACTATTATTTTTTTTCAGAGTGATTGAGTTGGGTATTTTAATATAATATGAACATTTGAGCTATAGTGGTCCCACATGAATATCTATAATAAATACAGTATATAGCTAATACATAGCATATATGTGCATGTTTGTAAGTCTAATGGCTGACAAATTTATGTAAAGGTCAATTTTTCAATATTTGGAAATATGTGTAGCATAAATGTACATGCATGACAGATCTTTATAACTGTAAAAAAGACAAAAATCAACTTTTATGTCATATATATATATATACTCACCGGCCACTTTATTAGATACACCTTGCTGCTTGAACCCACCTTTGATGGGTCATAAAGAGATGGACATGGTCAGCAACAACACTCAGACAGGCTGTGGCGTTTACTGATGCTCATTTGGTACTAATGGGCCCAAAGCATGCCAAGAAAATATCCCCCACACCATTACACCACCACCACCACCAGCCTCAACCGTTGACACAAGGCAGGATAGATCCATGCTTTCATGTTGTTGATGCCAAATTCTGACCCGACCATCTGAATGTGGCAGCAGAAATGGAGACTCATCAGACCAGGCAACGTTTCTCCAATCTTCTATTGTCCAGTGTTGGTGAGCCTGTGTGACTTGTAGCCTCAGTTTCCTGTTCTTAGCTGATAGAAGTGGTGTGATCTTCTGCTGCTCTAGCCCATCCGCTTCAAGGTTGCACATGTTGCACGTCTTCTGCAGACCTCGATTGTAACGAGTGGTTATTTGAGTTACAGTTGCCTTTCTATCAGCTGAAACCAGTCTGGCCATTCTCCTCTGACCTCTGACATCAACATGTCCATGACTTGACCAAGTCTACATGCCTAAATTGAGTTGCTGCCATGTGATTGGCTGATTAGAAATTTCCGTTAACGAGCAGATGGACAGGTATACCTAATAAAGTGGCCGATTTGCCACAAGTTAGATTTCTATATGGGATTTAGTTGGCTTTAGTACATTCAGTAGCATACATTTAAAAGTCTTTTGTGCTTTCATGTGTAACTCTGTTTACATAAAACTTAAATTTAATTTAATTAATCAGGTGTGATGATAATTCCTCACTCGATCAACACAAGAATGGCTCACAGGCCTGTAAAAGCTCAAGAATGAGTCAAAGTTTGACGACACGACCTGCATGTGTTATTTTTATCCTTCCTCCGGCCGGGTTTAGCCCGAACATGGCCTGATGGAACATTTATTTCTTCATACTTCCCTTATTTCGCATGAAGAGCAGCTTTCTAACGCCCGACAGACTGTCAGAAGGAGCTTCATACAGAGGAGGGAGAAACATCAGCGACTGATGACGACAAAATGTGGGCTCATCTCCTCCATCACACACACACATTTGCACATTTCATCTCTCTCTCCCACTCACGCACTATACAACTCTCCTGCCATCTCATGAATATTCCTTCTTGTCTCTTCCAGGACCGATAGGCTTAGATTGTGTTTCTGAGTGACACTTTCCCTCAAACACCCACCGACGGCTGCTTCGGATCAACACATCATGTTTGTAGAGTCTCGTTTAGGAGTTCCATTTGAGGGGCTTTTAATCTGTGGGCCACATCAGGGATCAGTTATGTAACGTGTACAAGCATTTAGTAATGATGCATATCTAATAGGTGGTTCATCAATCAGGATAAGCAACACTGCTCAACATGAATATAGCTGAAATATTAAATAATCGGATAACTAAAACAAACTCTGTTGGAGTTTTGAAGTGTTTGTCTAATGGTGTAAAGGTCAAACCCTAACATAGCCTAAACAATCATGGCCGTCAGTAACTGTAGATTGTCTTAAAGTGGGATTATAGCGCCATCTTGTGGTCTACGTGCAATAAAACTGTTTAAACGACCTTGAGGGTGGATATTATTGCTGTCGCCTCACAGCGAGATGGTCGCTGATTCGAGTCCCACCTGGACCAGTTCAGAGTGGAGTTTGCTTGTTCGTCCCGTGTTGGTGTGGGTTTCGTCTGGGTGCTTTGGTTTCCCCCACAAGTCCAAACACATGCGCTAAAGGTGAACTGGATGAACTATATTGGCCGTAGTGTGTGGGTATATGAGTGAATGTGAGAGTTTATGGATGTTACTGGAAGGGAATCCGCTGTGTAGAACATATGCTGGAACAGTTGGCGGTTCATTCTGCTGTGGTGACTCCTGATAAATTAGGGACATATACTGAATGTATATGGCCTTGACATGAGGTGAATTCCCAGCTAACAGGCAATTTGCTAAAGTTCTTTAAAATATTCTGTAAATGTTTTAACAAAACATTTTTGAAACGTTCTTACAATATTGTAATGTAACGTTCTTGTAATAACGCTAGAAAACGTTCTAAAAACGTTACTGGAATGTCTTCCGCACGTTACTTATGCTTGATTGTTCTCATACTATTGATAGAAAGCGTTCTTAGAACAGTTTTTGGAACGTCTTCATGATGTTATTTGTACTTAACCCTCTACTGCGCGCATTATCTCTATAAAAATATTTGACTGTGATATGGCAACAACGTCCAACAGTAGATCTAAGTTAGAAATTTCAAATTTAGAACTTTCCTTAAAATTAATAATGTAGTTTGTTTTGTTTTAATTTAATTAGCTTTGCAGTATTATAAGCTTTAACACAGAACTTATAAACAACACCTTATACATACTTTTCAACAACTGATTTTCAAGTCTAGTTCGCCATTTAGACCTGGAAATCTTGTTGCTTTTAATGTATAAATCCAGAAAGTTAAATAAAAGTTAAAAAAAAAAAAAAGAATAAGCCAGCGCCACAGTGGCGTAGTGGGCATTTGCCTCACAGCAAGAAGGTCGCTGATTCAAGCCTCTGCTGGGTCAGTTGGCATTTGGAGTTGTGTGGAGTTTGCATGTTCTCCCCGTGTTCGCGTGGGTTTCCTCCGGGTGCTCCGGTTTCCCCCACAAGTCCAAAGACATGCGGTACAGGTGAATTGGGTAAGCTAAAGTGTCCGTAGTGTATGTGTGTGAATAAGTGTGTGGATGTTTCCCAGAGATGCGTTGCCGCTGGAAGGGCATCCGCTGCGTAAAACAAATGCATGATAAGTTGGCGGTTCATTCTGCTGTGGCGACCCCGGATTAATAAAGGGACTAAGCCGAAAAGAAAATCAATGAGAATAAGCCATGTGAATAAAGGCTTTTTTCTTTTTTCTTTTTTTGAATCACATTTTTCGAGTGCCTTGGACTGATTTTTGTTGTTTGCTCAGATAAAATTATTGTTGGTGTATTTGAGACCCACAGACTATCAGGCTGATGAATATTTGACACACCTCACACAAACTCTTTTCACACCACTCACTGCACACCATCAACATGTAGCATGCACGGCACTTTAACCAATCCATGCTAAAACAATACTGTCGTGGTATTTGCACTGTCTGTATTTTGCAAACTGGAGCCAGCAACTAAGCTTTTCACTCATCATAGCACACGTGCTGCTGATGATGTGACAATAAATGTGATTTGCATTTATATATATAACATTTTCCTTTATATCTAATTTAATTCATAACTTATTGAATGTCTTCTTCAGTATTTCCTAAAAACACTGGTTGAGTCCCAAATCGCATACTTATGCACTATTCTAGCCATTTTGTAGTATAAATAGTGTAAGTAGTGCGTTCAATTTGGCAATCGGGGAAACGGTTTGAATTAGTAAAAAAACATTAGTGTTCCATTTGGGACGACACTACATACAGAAACTACGCTGTTGAGTGTGTAAATGCATAAGTGCATAGTATATGGAGTGTCAATTGGGACGCTGCTACACACACATCAGACCAGAATGCAGAAGTGAGTTCATTTCCACCTGGGGATACTCATCCCCCAGAGACTATGCAGCGCCACGGAGGTGATCCAAGACCCGCGATGAGACGATCCCAAGGTTTCATAATCCTGGACCAGGCTGTATCCTGAGCAGCTGTTTGGTGCATAGCGGAGTGGCAAGCGTGAGACTGATTCCTGTGACACTCCAATACAGACGAGCCTCGAGTTCTCCAGCCTCCGGCGACTAGACCGCAGCTCTGCACAAGACGTCTGGCCATAGGGGAAATGGTCGTGCCCAACTGAGGCTGGTTTCTCTCGAGGTTTTTTTAATTCTTCACTTTTGCCAATTGGTAAAGTTTTTTCCTCGCCACTGGCTTGCATGGTTCGAGACTTGTAGAGCTGCGCATCGATGGATTTGCTCTTGAATGTTTGGACTCTCAGTAGTGTACAAACAGGAAAAGCACTATAGAAATAAAGGTGAATTTAATTAAATTTTTGTGATTGTTTTTCGGACTTCTGATTTATTTGCCTATATGATTACAATAATACGATTATCAGACTACTTGCCCCAACCAAGACTGTTTATAAAATAATCTAAGAAAATGCCAGCATCACCAACATCAAGCAGCATAACGAGCTGTTTTAGGGAGCACGTGATATGACTGATCACGGCTGGCTCATCTGTAATCATTAGTAAGCCAATCGAATCCTTCCAAACCCACTATAAACAGCCAGACTAGCATTACTCCCTCATCTTCGTGTTCTTAAGAATTCCCCCATCCACCCTATGTCCATCTCAAGGGAGCTCTCGAGACCTACCTGATCTCGTACCCCTTTACATGCTCATTGACCAGGTGGGAGCCCTGGGCTCAATTATCTCCAAGCTCAGGGTTCTCTCCAAGGACAGCACGCCAAACCTGCAATTAGTATCAAGCAATTTCTAAATGTGAACTCTTGAAATACTACTTAAAAAAAAAACACTAGTAACAAATTCCGATTTTATTTATTTACGAATGAAAGACATATAGAATAAGAAACACGTTTCATTACTCACTGCAGCCACAAATAGTGATACATCGAATCAATTTACGTCCATTTACAAGCCTACAAAACATTCACCTACAGTGAACTCATTCAAAACTAGGCAAACAGATGTGACAGTATTCTCTTTACAGCATGTGTTTGTGTCAGTGTATATTTACACAGTAATATTTCTGCTTTCGCTGATAAAGTCATTTACTCTGAACATTTAAACAACACGGAGATGTCCAACCCAGGCTCATTCTGAAGACGCACCTCTATATACATTTCTGGAGAGTGTCAAATATGTCCCAGGAGCTAATTTTTTTTGCAGTTTTTGTTTTCGTGAATCCGCTGTGATTTTTCACATTTCAAGTTTCTCTCGCAAGTGCCGTTTGAGCCTGCTGTTCTCATGTAAATCCACCAGAGGCCACTGTGTGTGCTTTGTCAGATCTCAAATATCTATTGCGAGTGCCATTCGCGCCTGCTGTTCTCGCGCAAATCTACCAGAGGCCACTGTGCACACTTTTTGAGATCTCAAATTTCTCTCGCCAGTGCCATTTACGTCTGCTGTTCTCGCATAAATCCACCAGAGGCCACTGTGTACGTTTTTTGAGATCTCAAATTTCTCTCGCGAGTGTCATTCGAGCCTGCTGTTCTTGAGTATATCCACCAGAGGCCGCTGTGTGCATATTTTCATATCTCAAATTTCTCTCGCGAGTGTTATTAGCGCCTTCTGTTCTCATGTAAATCTACCAGAGGCCGCTGTGTACACTTTTTGAGATCTCAAATTTCTCTCGCGAGTGCCATTCGCATCTGCTGTTCTGGCGTAAATCCACCAGAGGCCACTGTGTACGCTTTTTCAGATCTCAAATTTCTCTTACGAGTGCCTTTCGGCTGCTGTACTCGCGTAAATCCACCAGAGGCCG
>CAIGQQ010027836.1:16280-26577 GCA_903798035.1 Danio albolineatus
TAAATCCACCAGAGGCCGCTGTGTACACTTGATCAGATCTCAAATTTCTCTCGCCAGTTCCATTCGAGCCTGCTGTTCTCGCGTAAATCCGCCAGAGGCCACTGTGTGTGCTTTTTCAGATCTCAAATTTCTCTCGCGAGTGTCATTCGAGCCTGCTGTTTTCGCGCAAATCCACCAGAGGCCGCTGTGTATGCTTTGAGATCTCAAATTTCTCTCGCGAGTGCCATTCGTGCCTGCTGTTCTCCATAAATCCACCAGAGGCCGCTGTCAACTGACTGACTGACTTAGTGAATGAATGACTGAGTGACCGATCGACTGCTCTACCCTCCTTCTTCCCTTAACCCAACCAATAGTGTGTTCAAAAACACAGATTGACCAGCGCCCACCCACTTCCCTAAACCCAACCGACAGTGTTTTCAAAAGCAATCCAGAAAAAGAAAAGCCCTCGCCTGATTTTCACCACGTTTTCAGATTTTACCATATTCTCCCTCTGTTAATTACATATTTATGTTATATTTTGGCTTCTGTTTAAGTCTTACCAGCTTTCTGGAACCGGACTCAAACGCTGTCGTCGTGGTCAACTCCTCTCTGCATCTCAAGTCTGCCAACATACCTGGCGAGCCACTGAGCAAACTGGTAACAGCGGGAAAGCCGTCCATATGGAGGTAAGTGAAGAGAACGACAACATAGCGCCCCGCAGCATTCGTTTTAAAGACGAAATGCAGCCATTCGTACTTCAGGCTACATAATTCGCGAACTCCAGAAATATACATAGGGCTGCATTTTCAGAATGAGCCAATGTTAGAGACGTCAATTTCACACATACAATGGTGTGAAATATAAAGACGGCGTGCGATTATGTTACGTTACAACATACGAGGCATTATCATATCATCATATGTTGCGATTGTTATGAAATCCAACAAAGTGATAACAGAAATATTCAAATCAAGACCAAAAGTAAATCCATGACACATTAAACGTAACGGTGTGTTTTAATGCAGTGGGCCACTATAAAAACCCCATGATAGAAACGAGATTTGCAATCATTCTTCACGCAATGTGAGGCATTTCACTAAGTGAAACCGTATATTCGTTTACACTTTACAAATTCACGCTCGCAAATCTTCCGCAGTCACATGACATTCGGCAAAGCGCGTACTACTCATATGGAAATTATTTTGCCCAGTTTCTACATTTGATGAAATTATTTTCACATTATTTTGTGATTTACAGGTGTTTTCCGTTCATTTATGGTTATGAATTACATCGATCTCTGCTTGAAAGTTCAACAACGTGACTTTTATTAACATTTGAGTAGTTTGAAGTTCTGTAATAAATAATATATAAAGAATTAAGTCGGTAACATGACAGAAAGAGTACTGGACGTTTTTGTACCATCGTTTACAACTACATCCATCGTATACTACTACACTGTAAAATAAATCCTGGTTATATCTGTAAATTAGCAGTTTACTGTATTTTGTGATTCATGTTTTGAACTTTCCCCCATTTATTTCTGCTTTTGAATTTATTTCTGCTTTTGAATCGCTTTTATGGGATCTTGATCTTTCTTCCAACAACTTTTAACCCTGAAAAAGCGATTTTATGAAAATTTTTAATAGTTTAGAGCAGGGCTATTCAATTAGTTTGTCATGGGGGCCGGTTCATGAAGAGCATCCCAAACGAAGGGCCGGAGAGGTATGACTTGCAATATGAGTGAGGGCGCAACTACATATGTTGCATTTTTGCTCCTTAAGACACCCACGTTGGCTTTTTCTACATTAAAATGTATGAATGTTGTACATAATATCAGTGCATTTAACAATGTGGCTTTATTAACAAACCTTCAAATGTTTTATTTCAAAGCACAGCAAAAGCAGTGCATTGTTTAAGTAAGCTTCTTCTACATTCAAACACATTCATATGTTTTGAACTGCATAACAATTATGGATGCAGCAATTATAGATTTTGGTTGTACGATTATAGTCTGATGAATAATCATGGTTTCACGGTAATTGCGTCTAATGTAAATTTAAGCTTTATGTTAGGTAGGTCTAAGTATTTAGATTAACTGGTGTTATCATCTGCGTTCACACACTCTCAGAAATAAAGGTACAGGATCTGTCACTGGGGCAGAACCTTTTCAAAAGGTACATATTTGTATCTGAATGGTCTATAATGGTACCTCAAAGGTACTTTTTAGGTACATTTGTGTACGAATATGCACCTGTGAGGTTCCACTGTGGACTCTTTGGGTACAACCTTTTGAAAAGGTATACTGCCCCAGTGACAGGCCCTGTACTTTAATTTCTGAGAGTGTACATACATAATCATTTTAATAATAATTCGTCTAACATATCTTTTGTTTACATAGCACTGAAAGCCACGCACAACCTCACCGCAATGTTTTCTAATGCGTGCGCCCGGATAGCCGCCATCGAGCGCGTTGTTCCGCTTGCGCACACACATTGGCGTATTCTAGAAATAACAAACATGCGCGCGGAAAGGATGTAATAGTGGAACGGCGCACCGCTATAATTAATCCAGTGTGCTTGCATTGGCATCGGCGTACAAGCTCGGGACTTTAAACTAGCGCACAGGTGGCATAACTGTTTAATTGCAGCAGTTTCGTTCTGTACAACAAAAACGCGCAGTTGTAAAGCCTTTACGAATAATTAACCGTGACGAATAAAAGCGCAGTGAAATCGGCGAATCGTGGCATCCCTAACAACAATATCAGTGCATTGTACAAAAGGCAGTTTCTACAAAAATATCCAAGTGTTTCCGGCTGCCAGATCCACTCGCTTAATATCAGGTGACTCACGCTCTGCGCAGCCTTCAACTGCAGTGCTGTATTGAACAGACGCACGTCACTACATAACTATAGCGGCTGTTTTTCGACTGAACTAAATTTATTTCTGATGTCTTGTTCAAACTAATTGGAGGGCCAGAAAAAATGGTCTTGGGGGCCGGGTTCGGCCCGCGGGCCGCCAATTGAATAGCCCTGGTTTAGAGTGATATATTGTGTGGGTTGATGTTGTATATTTCGCTACAAACACCTTGTAATAAACTGCAGCACATTTTCTGCTATTTTACAGACTTAAATTATTTCTTTTACATTATATTATTATTTCAAACTACTCAAAGGTCAATAAATGTCACTTTGTTAAACTGTAGAGCTGAATTTTCAACATCAAAACTCGACAGAGCAGAGCTTGACACCCCGTAATGCAATTCACCACCGTAAATAAGCGGAAAACACTAAATACTGAAACAGTTAATTAACAGATATTTTTACAGGGTTGTTTTGTTGACTGTGTTAAACATTAGAATTAAAATACTGTAGTTTACCTTGAACTCAGCTGATGCTATAAAACATAAAAATAATATACTTCTTAACCCTTGTGTGCTGTTGGGGAGGCTTTCATCCACTCTGGGGGGATTTTGAGTCTGAATTCGACCACAGCTTTCTCTGTGTTTCAGCAAATGGACTGATTTTTGGTCACAAATCATACTTTGACACATATTTTGGGAAAATGCTTTGAAAATTTTCAACAATACACTTCGGACTAATTGACTACCCTTTCGTTATGTTGGGGCCTGTTTTTGCCCCATTGACTTCCATTATAATGATACGTAATTTCTTGATTGCAAAGCCATGACAGCATATAATCATGCATTCTTGATTGTTGGAGGTTTTCCCAGTTGGGAAGAGGTACGATTTGCAATTTTTACTGTTGATCATCAGTTGCAGAGCAAAAAAAGCTCAGTTTTATATGGTTATATGGAGTATAGTGCGTGTGTGAGTGTGTGTGAGAGACCTTTGCGCTTGATATGCTTGGGAAAATAAGCAGCAGGACATAGTAAACACAGTGAGTGTATTTATGCACGGACACACACACACACACACACACACACACACACACACTACAATCTGCTGTTTTACTCCATAGAACTCCATATAAAAGCCTGAAGTCTGTTTGCACAAAGGGTTAATATTTCCAATTGATGATCAACAGTAAAAATGACACATCTGACCTCTTCCCGACAGGTAAAACTATATGCTGTCAGGCCTTTGCAATCAAAGCATGTCAATATAATGGAAGTCAATAGGACAAAAACAGCCCCGAACACAACGAAAGCCTGGTCAATTTGAACAACACACAAGGGTTAAGAAACATTCAGCAGATCTAAAGCACAGATAATAATCTAAAATCCGCTTCCGCTTCCCTCCATATCGCTGGCGAGGACGGAGCGTTTACGCAGTCCGCTGTTGGCGCTGCTCCTCCGGGCCTGCGGTGGCGCTGTGGCGCTGCGTGTCTGAGGCTGCGCCGGAGGACACGGTGCCCTGTACTGCGGCAGACCACTTTTAGTGGTGTCCAGCTCCTCAGGGTCTCCTTCTTGAACCCTCAGTGCTGCGATCACCTCCCGATCCGAAGGGCTGAGCGTCAGACAGCCGCAGCTGGAGCCCTCCACTCCGTCCTCCTCCCCAGGGTCGTCTTCAACCGTCATGAACGCGTCGCCCCAAAGACTCTCGCAGAGATCCCGGCCATGCTGATACATCTGAAAAACAGATATGAGGCTGTATCTGAAATCATATCCCCCTTAAGTAGTGCGCTGTTTGAAGGAGCAGCCATTTTTAGTGGTGTCCGTTATTTGAAGTGCACTCAATCAATCCCACAATGCACTGCAATAAGGAGTCTACAACTTGTGGCTGCATCCGAAATCGTATTCTTCTATACTATATAAAGGCTAAAAACTGTGCGAGTCAAGTAGTATGTCAGAACTCATATTGGAAAAACAGTGTGTGAGAACTTCCAGTAGGATTCTGAAATGTGCATCTAATGGACACTACGATATCCCATGATGCAACATGAGAGTATTTATGAACGGGAGTGAAGCGATGCAACTGATGCAGGTTTGGTCATGTAGAACGCCTGAGTTTCATTCATACTACTCAGGGCTCGACACACAGCAAAAAAATCAGTTTACATTTAACTCAATTTGAGTTTAACTGAACACTTCTTCGGTGTACATATGACTCCCTCCATTTTAGAGTTAAAATAACACTTTCTAAAGTGTGAAATTTGTACATTACTCACAGAGTTCATATTAACACAGTAAGAGTTTATTTCCACATCAAACTGGAGTGTGAGTGTAACCCTTCAAAGTGTTAATATCTTAAATTTGTACAATACTCACTTTATCAGAATCAGAATCAGTTTTATTGCTAAGTGTGCTTCACACACACAAGGAATTTGCTTTGGCTACAGAAGCTTCCAGTCTACATAAAGTGTACATTACATATCTAACAAAATAAATCTAAATGGATTATGCATGTGTATATAAGCTAATGAGTGCATATAGTACACTGCTTCTGATGAGAATTAATTTATCATATCTTATAATTTAATATATCATGAAGACTCGTATAACATACTGCACAGCAAAAAAAATCAGTGTACATTTAACTCAATTTGAGTTTAACTTAACACTCCTTGGGTGTGGGCGCCACGGTGGCGTAGTGAGTAGCACGTTCGCCTCACAGCAAGAAGGTCGCTGGTTCGATCCCCGGCTAGGCCAGTTGGCATTTCTGTGTGGAGTTTGCATGTTCTCCCCGTGGTTGCGTGGGTTTCCTCCGGGTGCTCCGGTTTCCCCCACAGTCCAAAGACATGCGGTACAGGTGAATTGAGTAGGCTAAATTGTCCGTAGTGTATGAGTGTGAATGAGAATGTATGGATGTGTTTCCCAGAGATGGGTTGTGGCTGGAAGGGCATCCGCTGCGTAAAACTGGATAAGTTGGCGGTTCATTCCGCTGTGGCGACCCAGGATTAATAAAGGGACTAAGCCGAAAAGAAAATGAATGAATGAATGAACTCCTTGGGTGTACATATGACTCCCTCCATACTGGAGTTAAAATAACACTTTCTAAAGTGTGAAATTTGTACATTACTCACAGAGTTCATTTTAACACAGTAAGAGTTTATTCTTAAATCCAACTGGAGTGTGTGTTACCCTTCAAAGTGTTACTATATTATCGTTTTTCCTATATTATCAATTGGTTTGTGATAATACCGATAACAGTGATCGAATATGTTGGAAATTGTTTTAATTTATTAAATATTCATTAATCTTTTCAGAAATATTTTCAATACATTCAACTCTTTGCATTTTAAAGTATTTTGCATTTTAAGTAAAACGTTCTGGTTTGATCACTGTTTGTCCGAAAGAACTGATCGAGTAAGAAAACTGGACTTCCCATCACTAGTGGGAAATACACTGCATATTGGGTTAAAAGTTTAACACTGAAAAAAGAAAACTCTTAAATATACTGTCTTTCACACTCGTGGATTAAAATGTACTCCGGTTTTAACACTGAACAACACCAAAAAAAATCACACTGTATATTTAACACTGGAATTTTTGCTGTGCAATAAGGACTGCCCTTTGGCCCGGGGCCAGCGTGAGATACACTCGGGACAGTAGACAGGATTTTAAATGAATGCGACTATTTGTCAATTACGTGCAAATACAGTCTTTTAATTTAGAAACAGTTTGTGCTTTTAAGCCTTTAAATGCTGCCCTCTCTGTGATGTCGTGAACGCCATATTGCTTTTTGGTTCCTCTTATCAGATTGGATGTTGTGCGCATGCTGTTTTTTTCTGTAACCTGGTAACCTGGTGAGCAGCTGCTTGGCGGAGTAGCAAGCAAGAGACGGATTCCTGTGACCCTCCAAGGACAGACGAGCCTCGAGTTCTCCAGCCTCCGGCGACTAGACTGCAGCTAGAGCTGCGCACCGATGGATTACTCTTCAGTGTTTGAACTCTAAGTAGTGAATATTAAACAACACTGAACTGAACTGAACTCAGCTATATACTAGCTAATAATATACTAGCTAATAACTAAACTGACTTTTTCAATTTACTATAACCTTCTATGTGAAGCTGCTTTGACACAATCCACATTGTAAAAGCGCCATACAAATAAAGGTGAATTGAATTGAATTGAATTAACAACCAGTACAGCAAAGAGACGACAACATAGCGGCATCATCAGATTGTGAGGATTAAAGAAAACATCTGTTTCTAATGTCTTGGAAGGAGACATTTACGTGGGTTCAACGCAATGAAAAAAATTGTATGTTTTGCACAGTTTGAGGGCCTCACAGTGGTGCAGTGGGTAGCACAATCGCCTGACAGCAAGAAGGTTGCTAGTTCGAACCTTGGCTGGGCCAGTTGGCATTTCTGTGTGGAGTTTGCATGTTCTCCCCGTGTTGCCGTGGGTTTCCTCCGGGTGCTCCGGATTCCCCCACAAGTCATGCGGTATACTGTAGGTAAATTGGGTAGGCAAAATTGGCCGTAGTGTCTGTGTGTGAATGAGTGTGTATGGATGTTTCCCAGTGATGGGTTGCAGCTGGAAGGGCATTCGCTGCTTAAAACACATGCTGGACAAGTTGGTGGTTCATTCCGCTGTGGCGACCAATGATTAATAAAGGGACTAAGCCGACAAGAAAATGAATGAATGAATGAATGCACAGTTCATTGAACTGCAATAAAACACCTGCACATTTTCCATACTGCTCTTTTTGTTTGCATAAAACTTTGAATTTTGCTCACTATACATGCTAATATTTTTTAAGTATTTAAATTCTAGATTCACAGATGTTATTTTTGACTTTTAGTTTAAAATATGTGGCTAAGAAATAGCTATTCACTTTTTTTTTTTTTTTTTGGTGGGGCCAGTGAAAATTTTGGCAGGGCAAGTGAAAATCCCAGCCACTGGCCAGATCGGGCCAGTAGAAAAAATCCTGCACTCACATTCATACTATATAGAAAGCACTTTTCTAATGGACAGGTACAGTAGTAAACTCAAATTTAAATGTTGTATATACTCAAGTGGTACAGTGGCTGATTTTAGATGCAGCCCGTGTACGCTCAACAACTATGATAACGATATATGTAAACTTCTGTTATAACAGTGACTCCTCTGTTATTTAATGTAAACGAACAAAAAATCGAAATAAATGAGATTCATTCGCTTCTCTTTATTCAGAATGTGTGAGTTATACAGTGAGGAAAAGATGAATAAGATTTGATAACTTGATCCTATTTCTTTATAACAGCTAATTTTAATAAGCTAAACTGTTTGCTAACGTATACTATAAAATTTTCTTTTGTAAATAATTCATTCATTCATTTTCTTTTCGGCTTAGTCCCTTTATTAATCCGGGGTCGCCACAGCGGATTGAACCGCCAACTTATCCGGCATTTGTTTTACGCAGCGGATGCCCTTCCAGCCACAACCCATCTCTGGGAAACACATTCATACATTCTCATTCACACACATACACTACGGACAATTTAGCTTACCCAATTCACCTGTACCGCATATCTTTGGACTGTGGGGGAAACCGGAGCACCCGGAGGAAACCCACGCAACCACGGGGAGAACATGCAAACTCCACACAGAAATGCCAACTGGCCCAGCCGGGGATCGAACCAGCGACCTTCTTGCTGTGAGGCGAACGTGCTATTCACTACGCCACCGTGGCGCCTTTTGTAAATAATAATATTTAAAATGATTACTGACACTGTTTAACTGTTTATTTACTTTTGAAACAGCTCCATAAGGACATATTATGGGGATTTTTTTTAGGGTGGAGGGTGGGGGGACCCCTTATTTTCACATCCCAATGTTGACAGGTATGAAATTGGTAGTCTGAGTTTAATGAGCTCAGCCATTAGTCTGTATGACAGTCTGATGCAGAGTTATGAGCTCACAAAGTTTTATGCAATGTAAAGTCAATGACAGTCTTTTGCAGTGGAAGTCTATGGGACAGTTTCTAGGGTCCCAAAAATGGTTGCTAGAGTGTGGCTAAAAAGTTAAAAGGCCATCAGTTATTGGCAGTTTGGTAGTCTGAGTTAAATGAGCCCAGTTAGAAGTCTGTGTGACAGTCTGATGCAGAGTTATGAGGTCACTAAGTTTGGTCTAATGTTAAGTCTATGGGATTTTTCCGTCAATCCCGGGACATTTTTAGGACCGCTCAACAACTAGAAAATCCCCAAAATGCATTATGAGAGTTTGTGCACTGGACAAATTTTCGAGTCTGACCACAAGATGGCATCTAAAACGTGTGTGGTTCACACGTTTTCTACAGGTTTCATCAAGCCAAGGCTATTTTCCTTTCATTTTCCTTCGGCTTAGTCCATTATTTATCAGGGGTCACCAGAGCGAAACAAACCGCCAACTTATCCAACATGTGTTTTACACAGCAGACCCATTCACGACACCCAATTTAGTTCATTCAATTCACCTACAGCGCATGTGTTTGGACTGTGAGGGAAACCGGAGCACCTGGAGGAAACCAACACGGAGAGAACATGCAAACTCCACACAGAAATATCAACTGGCCCAGCCGGGACTCGAACCAGCAACCTTCTTTCTGTGAGGCTGCAGTGCTAACCACTGAGCCACCGTGCCACCCCCTCTTGACGATAATATTTAAAAACCTTTTTACTTAATACGTAAACATTTATCAATCTCCAGACACAAACGTGGAGATCTGAAAACCACAGATTCAGCTCGCTGTCAATGTAGCATCCTAAAATATTCTGATTTATGATTAAACATCTCAGTTCTGCTGCTAATATTGTCGGTCATTATATTCACACATCAGTGATTTATGCATTTTAATAATTCCTGAACACACACACACACACACACACACCTCAGCTTTCTCTAATTAATGGCTGTGAAGTTCAGCCCTCGGAACATGTGAAATGCGTGTGTGTTTCTCTGTCACTCACAGTTGCGTAAATGTGATGATTGTGTTCATTATGAATTCTCACTGACAGCAGCATTCCCATAAACACACAGAGATCCTCAAGTCAACATGAAATCAAGAGTCCTAATTCATATATACAGTCTAATAAAGATTCAATTCCTCATTAAAAAAGAACAAATCAACACTAAAGTAAATTGTAATAATAACTAGATTATTAAAGCTCGTCGAGACAAACTTTTGGCTGGCTTGTGAAAGCCTGTCGCTTATAGTTTATTTAGTTTAAAACAGTTTTAAAAAGTATGAAAAGAAGGATGGATGGATGGATGGATGGATGGATGGATGGATGGATGGATGGATGGATGGATGGATGGATGGATGGATGGATGGATGGATAGATAGATAGATAGATAGATTAAAACAGTTTGAGAAAGGATAGATAGATAGATAGATAGATAGATAGATAGATAGATAGATAGATAGATAGATAGATAGATAGATAGATAGATAGAT
>CAIGQQ010027838.1:0-12822 GCA_903798035.1 Danio albolineatus
TTCACACACTTGTTGAAACACCTGTGTGTGGTAAGTGATGAAATTTATTTGATGAAAGTAGCAAAGGAGAAAAAAAAGTGAAAGAAGAAAATATTTTGTGGATTTTTTTATATGCAAAACCATCTCTAATAGATGTGGACATACTGTTCTGTATACCACAAACAATATTTTGGACAATAAACAAAAATGATTAAACAATTGATTTAGATATAGACAACGAATAAAAACATTAGGGTTAACATTACCTTAGTTTATACAGTTTCTTCTTTCAAAACACCAACACAAAACAACAGTTTCAGTAGGTTTGTCTTCTAGAATTAGTTTAAGACTAAAAACAGGGTGCAGAGCTTGAACCAACAGTACTATACTGTATATATTATACATTGGCAAAAGTTTTGGGTCATCCTTCCAAATGATTATAGAAAGTATAGTCCAACAAGTTCATTTAAACTAAACATACTAATAATTATTGTGCTGGCAAAGTTCCTGAATCATAACATAAACAAATTTCGATCCTTGGCAGTAACGTTTTATGGTATTACATGTCAGGAAGGGTTTCTCTAGAAAATGTTGAGGGAAGTACATTAGTTCAAACTGCTGGTGAAGGTATACAGCCAGAGTACAATTACAAGATGAACACAATTCCCAAAACACCAACACAGAAATTTGAGAACAGTGTCTGATGAAAAGTCTGATGGAAAACATTCTTGACTTTGTAACTAAAGCAAATTTTTATATATTATGGAAATTAAAGGCAAATGTAATAAGCATTTCTAAATCCAATTTTAATAAAAAAAAATACAAGAAATAAATAAAAATAATGCGAATTTTTCTTTGGAGGAACCTATTTTAAAGATTAACGGTCATTCAAATTTTTGTAATAGAATTCAGCAACGGGCGCCACGGTGGCGCGTGAGTAGCACGTTCGCCTCACAGCAAGAAGGTCGCTGGTTCGATCCCCGGTTGGGGCAGGTCCCAGTTGGGCCAGTTGGCATTTCTGTGTGGAGTTTGCATGTTCTCCCCGTGGTTGCGTGGGTTTCCTCCGGGTGCTCCGGTTTCCCCCACAGTCCAAAGACATGTGGTACAGGTGAATTGGGTAAGCTAAATTGTCCATAGTGTATGTGTGTGAATGAGAATGTATGGATGTGTTTCCCAGAGATGGGTTGTGGCTGGAAGGGCATCCGCTGCGTAAAACAAATGCCGGATAAGTTGGCGGTTCATTCCGTTGTGGCGACCCCGGATTAATAAAGGGACTAAGCCGAAAAGAAAATGAATGAATGAATGAGAATTCAGCAACCATAAGAGGGCAACATGCATTACATATTAATATTATCAAGGTTTATTTGAAGGTAATAAGCTCCTCCTATTGTTTTACTTTGTATAAATAACAGATATCGTATCTGCTTCTCTACCTTCATTTATTGCCTATACAACAACAATAATACATTTGGCTCATTGATTTATGGGTAGTCACAATTGTGCTTTGTAAGCTCAATTTAATAACTCTTCGAATATGTGGTTTTGTTTCTATATTATTTTGCTCTCCAGAGAGCAGGAAGTTCATGAGTGACAGAAACTCAGAGCATCACAGTCATCACAAACCACAGAGAATCAACACAACTGATCTGACTTCATCAACATGAACACACACTTGCTTCTGATTTTACTGATGACTTCAGGTAAACAACACTCTAACATAATTAACCAACAGAAATGTTTCAAATGTAAGTATATTTAAATGTTCATGTTTGCAGGTGTGATGAACGCAGATCAGATTGGACCAAATAAAGGTGAAAATGCCATCAGTAAAGAAGGAGAGACTGCTACACTGAGCTGCTCATATGATACAAACAGCAGATTGGTTAGGCTTTACTGGTTCAGACAATATGCTAACAAAGAACTTCAATATATTGTATGGAAGGAGGCTCGAGCAATGAGTGACACTGGGACCCCTGATGATCCTCGCTTTAAGCCCACAACATCAGAAACCTCCACTGAACTCACTATTAGCGGTGTAACTCTGTCAGATTCAGCTCTCTATTACTGTGCTCTAAGAGTTGGAGCCCAGTGACACAAAGTATATGAGAAGCTGCACAAAAACTTCATTTAATAGTTTTCTTTGAAGTAGAACCACAACACAACCACAATCTGTCATACACAGAAGCTAATATATTAGGTGGAAGCACCTGTGTGACAGTGGTAAGACATTTTATCAGGATATTTTAAAAAGTTCAACAGATGATGCACATACAAGTGTATGAATTTTGACTCTTAGGCTACGTTCACACTGCGAGGCTTAGTGCTCACATCAGATTTTTTTTCTCTGATCTGATTTTTTTTGCATAGCTGTTCACACTGTTGTTATAAATGTGGCAAATATCAGATTTGCAATGTGAACAGATCATGGTCCTAAACTGACCCGCACGCGCAATAGTGCAGTTACGGACAGCACAGAATATCTAAATATCCACACAATGTGTATACTGAAGTAAGTACGTTGTCATGCTTAATGTAATTATTGCCCCTTTCACAGACAACTGTGGTGTATTTCATGAACTGTAAGGGGTTGTTCTGCTACTGCTAATGTGTAATGAAACCTAAAATTAGTCTCTTGTGATCAAAAACACTGACCATTTGTGATTTATGACAACCGTGGTGCGCTGTAGTGAACTCATCAAGGGTTAATGTGCAGCTGCAGACTGAACTGTGATGGTGGAGTTGGTTTATCTCTGTTTCTAAGAGTTATTTCATTTTACGTCATTATAAACAACAGACGTGTGCAGAAAGGGGGTTTGGGTGCTTGAGCACCTGCACTTTATTCTCTCAGGCCCCGTTTACACTAGTACGTTTTCGTTTTAAAACGCATAAGTTTTGCTACGGTTACGCCATTTGTCCACACTACGCCGGAGTTTTCGAGGTGCGAAAACGGAGCGTTTTAGAAACGCTGGAGAGACCATTTCCATTCTAAAACGCTGCCGCAGCATCTCAGAGTGGATGAGGGAAGACGGATTATCTTTGAAAACAGAGGCATGGCTGCTGAGACCTGCTACGTGATTGGGGCTTTGGGTCATTGCGTTTCCTTTCCTTATTCGTCAAGCGCACGTGGCTATAACGTCACCGGCAGACGGCAGACCAGACTTCTCTGTAAACACTGTACTTTCGATAGTCATGGATGTTTTATATTCATTTGTTACTTTAAGTAACAACTCAACCTCGTCGTCTGTCCACAAAAAGACCTCTCTTGCTTTCTTTGCCATCGCGTTCATCGTTCAACCAGCGTTTGTTGACTAGCAATAACCAAATGCCGAGCGAGACGCGTGCTTCCTGTTTATACTTGAACGCGCATGCTCAGAGTGCGCGAATGGTCACGTTATATACGTTTCTGGTGGCGTAGTGAAGACGGAGATCTGTTAAGACGCTGGGTGAAATGTTAGTGTGGACGCGGATCGTTTTCATGCTAAAACGCCGTTTTAAAACTAAAACGCACTAGTGTAAACGGGACCTCAGAGACAAAATTTGTCCTTAAAGGGCCACGAAACCCCCCTGTCTCAGCTGAGTGTTTTCACACCTTCAGTCTGGAAAAGCACAGGAAAGTGGGTGTGTCCAGCTCTGTTTTGGTGTGAGTGTCAGGGGAGGGAATGAGGAAAGTTTTGCATAAAAATGGGAGTTTCCATTTAGGCACGTGCTGATGTTCAAACAGTCTTTCAGTCTTTAATATTGTATGGATATTAACGTACTGTAAACTCAGTAACAGTTAATCATTTTGACAAAGGTCTGTTTTTAAACACTGAAAGTGTTACGAACTCTACAAACTACTAACTAACTACGAACTAACTTTGCCATCTGAATAAACAAACAAAGAGCACTGATGGCTTACCAAATCTCTAGACCAGGACAATCCACATAAACTGGAGCGGCGTTTGTTTTAAAAGGAGATGAGCGGCAAATCCAGATTTCACCATTTCCAGATGAGGAAAGCTGTTGGGTGAAAAAAAACAAAGTTTCTTACAGACGCATTTCTGCTGCGCGCGCGTGGGAGTCCAGCTGCGCTCTCATAGTGGAAATGTAAACAAAACCTTCTTTGCAGCACATAAACACAACACTGGAGACCTGTGTCTCCAAACAATTCTTCTTCTTCCACCTGTTTTGGAAGCACAAAGTGGCGTCTCTGCCGTCTGGACACTGCAACAGGTACAAACAGTCTTCGAAGCTCTCGTGCATATTAATGAGTTGCACCGAATACACAATAGAGCGCGCTGATTGGTTTGAACAAAGTCTATCTCATGAATCAATGCTGCACGCTCAGAGACGTCACGATGCACTCGCAGGTACAGACGTCCACTCTCCACGCTGGAGTACATGCATAGATCTCATCTGCGTGACGTAGCCTCAAAAATTTGTTTCAAACTGGAAGAACGAATTTGCTCAAAATAACGCAAAAACAACGTATTTTCACTTTTTAGTCAATTATATGTGTCCTAATAGTGTTTATAGCAGCGTGGGACACATACATGACTGTCAACAGTTCAAAAAATGCGTTTTGGTGTTTCATGGCCCTTTAAAATGAAAGTGCCCCCTCCTTTGAGCACGGATCCCCTATCCGCAACACCCCCCGACACAGCTTCACGATCAGCCCGTGCCCCAATCATTAACCAGATTGGTTAACAAGCTCCAGTTTTGCCTTCAAAATCTTTTTCAAAATGAACAACCAACTTTCTGTGGTAAAATAATCGCCCTGTTTGCCATTCTGCTGCTCCTGAGGACTAGATGACGTTTGCAGCACAGAATGATGACGCATGTAAAAGTCACATGAAATCCGACATAACCGTTCACACTGCAGTCGCATTGCAAATTATCAGATCTGTGTCTAATTTAAGACTACATATAAAAGTGGCACAAATCTGAAATGAAAAGATCAGATTCCATGCGGTTTGGGCTGTTCACACTGTCAAGACCTGAGTCACATGGGAGCAAAAACATTAGATTCGGGTCACATTAGCTTGCAGTGTGAACATAGCTTTAGTGCACATTAAAATGATGTAATGTTAGTTAATCATCATGGCTTTTAGGATATAACCACTACCTTCTACAAAATTATTTTGATACAAAATAGTGCCAGCATGATTTGTCCATGTGAAAAAGATGCAAAGTGTTCAACATTTGGTTGCTGATCGCTGAAAATCTGTATGGGCTGTGCAATTAATCGCAAAAAAAATCAAGTGTGCAATTTTATCTATTAATTTATTTTGATTTTTGTTCACGATCTTGTACGCATGATTTTAATATGTTAACCAATCAGAGCTGACGCAGCACACCAGGCAATTACCCCTAAGCTGAGAGGGACAAAGTTGTTAACCAATCAGAGCTCACTCTGCGCAAATTATAAAAGGATATTGAGATAAATTAACTGCTGCTTGAATTACAGGCCTGCAAGCTTCAAATAAACATTCTGTAATGATGATGGTGTGACGACACATCGATCCATAATGTAGTTTTAACCGATAGTCAGGCAGGCAAATTTTAATACAGGAGCAGACAGATAAATAAGGACAATAGAAAAGGGTAAACGAAGTAACATGCAAAGGGGTCGAGGCAGATGGTAAACAACCGTAAAAGAGTGTAAACAAACAAAGGAATAAGGACATGATAAACTGAAACCGGTGCGTCACTGCAGGGCATGATGGGATTTGTAGTTTGGAAGAATGACAGGGAGTGTTTGCCAGCGATCTGCAAGGGCTACATCACTGACAATCACAACACATACCAATTTCTGAGTAAAAACAAATAAAAATACTTTTAAGTAATTTTTCTCAGATCAAATTTGTCATTTTGACTCATTTACAAGATAATGGATTTAATGAATATACATCTATGACAATTCACCATTCAAAGAAAAATGAGCTAAATCAACATTTTTGACTGACACCTCTTGTTGTGTTGACACAGAATGACCTCTAAGTGGATAAATATGCAAATGCACAGCAGCGTTCCACAGACAGCAGGAAGTTGTTTAGTGCTTAAGACTGAATAGGAAATAGTAACAGTGACCCTGACCCACAGACCTAAAGAACAAGCACTGAGAGCACTAACATAAACTCATACCATTATTAAACATGAAAAAAAGGCTCAATTTATGTCATGTCATATGGTAAAGCACCTACTCAAATTGATGTTGACTATTCAAAAGTAATGTGTATCAATTATGTTAATGATTGCATGCATGTATTTGTAACACATTTTGTCTTCTGCATCAGATCCGCATGTGCAAATGCTACCCTCTGATGGTGGAGCAGAAACACAATGATCGTCAAGAGTTTCATTACACAAAGCAGGAAGTTCAATGTGTGTGTTTGTGTGTGAAGCTGCAGAGACTCATAGTACCACAGATCTACAGCTTAGAGAACATCTACTGTATGCACACCTGATCTGACCTGTAGACATGGAGAAACGACTGATGCTCATTTTAATTTTGACTCCAGGTACAATAGCACTCTTCATTCATTACAGTGGGGTTAATGAGATGTGCTGAGGTCATTTTGTGTAAAACAATGACAAATAATATTTCTGTGTTTCAGGTGTGATGACTGCAGATCAGATTACGCCAAATAAAGAAGCTCTTACTGTAAAGGAAGACGAGACTGTGACCCTCAGCTGCTCATATTCAAGCAGCAGTAATGTTTATCTTTACTGGTACAGACAGTATCTCAGTGGGGAACCTCAGTTTTTAATATATTCTGGACAATCGAGTAGTGGAAGGTTTAAAATCGCTAAATCACACTCATCCACTGAACTCACTATTAGCAGTGCATCTCTGTCAGATTCAGCTCTCTATTATTGTGCTCTAAGAGTTGGAGCCCAGTGATACAAAGTATATGAGAAGCCGTACAAAAACTCTAATTTATTCTCTCCTTTAATGTCAAACCACATCAAACCCACAATCTAAAATTCACACAAAATATTCACACACTTGTTGAAACACCTGTGTGTGGTGAGTGATGAAATTTAATTGCTGAAAGTTGCAAAGGACAAAAAAAATTACAAAGTTACAAAGACAAAAATAACAAAAAAAACAAAACCATCTCTAATAGATGTGGACATATTGTACTGTATATCACAAACTATATTTATGGATTATAAACAAAAAATGATTCATTGATTTAGCTTAATTGATTTAGATCCAGACAACAAATAAAAACATTAGGGTTAACATTATCTTTTTTTAATTATTATTATTATTATTATTTACAGTGGGCGTCACGGTGGCGCAGTGGGTAGCACGTCAGTAAGAAGGTTGCTGGTTTGAGCTCCACCTGGGTAAGTTGGCAATTGTGTGTGGAGTTTGCATGTTCCCCCTGTGTTTCCTCCAGATGCTCTGATTTCCCACACAAGTCCAAAGAAAAGTGCTACAGGTGAACTGAATAAGCTAAATTGTCTGTGGTGTATGTGTGTGAATGAGTGTGTTTGGGTGTTTCTCAGTGATGGGTTGAAGCTAGAAGGGCAATCGGCGGCATGAAACATATGCAGGATAATTTGGCGGTTCATTCCGCTGTGGCGATAAAGGGACTAAGCCAAAAAGAAAATGAATGAATTAATTTACAGTTTTTTTTTTCTTTTAAAACACCAACACAAAACAAGTTTTAAGAGCTTTGTCTTCTACAGTTAGTTTAATAAGACTGAAAACAGGGTGCAGAGCTTGAAACAACATTATTCTAGATACTATATGTTGAAAAAAAGTTTTGGGTCACCCTTCCAAATGATTATAGAAGTATAGTTCAACAAGTTCATTTAAACTAAACTAATATACTAATAATAACAATTGTAGGGTCTTGAATATGGTGCCATAGTGGCGTAGTGGTAGCACTGTCGCCTCACAGCAAGAAGGTCGCTGGTTCGAGCCCCGGCTGTGTTGGTTGGCATTTCTGTGTGGAGTTTGCATGTTCTTCCCGTGGTTGCGTGGGTTTCCTCCGGGTGCTCCGGTTTCCCTCACAAGACCAAAGATATGCGGTACAGGTGAATTGGGTGAGCTAAATTGTCCGTAGTGTATGTGTGTGAATGAGAATGTGTGAATGTTTCCCAGAGATTGGTTGTGGCTGGAAGGGTATCAGCTGTGTAAAACAAATGCTGGATAAGTTGATGGATCATTCCGCTGTGACGACCCCTGATTAATAAAGGGACTAAGCCGAAAAGAAAATGAATGAATGAATATGGTGCCATAGGGGCATAGTGGGTAGCACTGTCGCCTCACAGCAAGAAGATCGCTGGTTCGAGCCCAGGCTGGGTCAGTTGGCATTTCTGTGTGAAGTTTGCATGTTCTCCCTGTGGTTGCGTGGGTTTCCTCCGGGTGCTCCGGTTTCCCCCACAGTCCAAAGACGTGGTATATTTGAATTGGGTAGGCTAAATTGTCCAGAGTGTATGAGTGTGAATGAGTGAGTATGGATGTTTCCCAGAGATGGGTTGCAGCTGGAAGGGCATCGGCGGTGTAAAACATATGCTGGATAAGTTGGCGGTTCATTCCGCTGTGCGACCCCAGCTTAATAAAGGGACTAAGCCGAAAAGAAAATGAATAAATTAACTTCTTGAATTGTAAACATGAACAAATTTTGATCCTTGGCATTAATGCTCATGCCAGGATGTGTTTCTCTGAAATGTGTTGAGGGAAGTACAATAGTTTAAACTGCTGGTAAAGGTACACAACCAGAATAAAGTTAGAAGAAGCACAAAATGATTCACATTCCCAAAACACCACGACAGACACTGAGAACTAAAGTCTGTTGGAAAACAACCAAAGGCTCTTGACTTTGTAACTAAAGCTAAATTTATACATATTCTGAAAGTGTAAGTCACATGCAATAGCTATAATAAACATTTATAAATACAATCTGAAATAAAAACATGCAAGAAAGAAAGAGAAAAAAATGCAGATTTTTCTTTGGAGGAAACTACAGTATATTGAAAATAATCAAAACATTTACGCAACTATAAGAGAGCAATACACTACATATTAATATTATCAAGGTTTACTTGTAGGTAATAAGCTCCTCCTTTTGTTTTATTTTGATATCGTATTTATGGATCTGCTTCTCTACCTCCATTTATTGCCTATACAACTGTCACGGTTGTGGGTTGGGGAAAAGGAGAGCGAGGACTCATGTGCAGCAATGGATGTTTATTTATAATAAAAGAAAATAAAAGGGAAAAATAAAACAACCCTGAGGGGAAAACATTAACAAATAATTAAACAAACAAACTTGATCGGCTGGTAGGTATCAGGACTGGAAACAGGACAGTAGACGGGACAAGACTAGAACTCATGAAGATCGACAACGAACTGGCACAGGACAGCAGACATGAGGAGAATTTAAAGCATACATGATTAACACACAAACAGGTGAACATAATAGACTAATAATGGGTTAACAAGGAGGGTGGGGCTAGACAATAGACAGGAGAGCACATGACAAACACAAGCCTTGCACTCACATAAACACAAGCACGCGGTGTGTGTGTAAACACACACACCACGTGCTAAACACAACAACAGAGGACTGAACGCGAGACACAAGCGCACGATAAAATGAAAACATCTCACCGTGCGCTCACACATGCAGCGTGCATGTTTCAACCCAGCGCCACCCGAAACAGAACCCGACTAGACTAAAAGGCGCTGGGAAATGAAACGCACGCCGCAGACAAACAAATCACAAGGACAAGAGCGCGCGATCGCGAACACGCCCAGGCCCCGCGCGCCCGCATAACGCGGGAGCGCGCAAGGTCCGAGCGCGCCCACAACCGGCACTCTAACAAGGACCACACAGGACTAGACAGAGGTAGTGTCCGGACTCTGCCACCGAAAACTAGAATTAAAAAGACTGAAGTGGCAGAACCAAGACACTAACAACAATAAATTTGACTAGATTTAGCACATCTTTGACTGATTTATCGATAGTCACAATTGTGCTTTGTAAGCTCAATTAGTCATACTCTTCAATTATGTGAGGGGGGGGGGGGGACATTATATTATATTGCTGTTGTTTTTTTTCATCAGCAGAGAGCAGGAAGTTCTTAAGTGACAGAAACTCAGAGCATCACATTCATCTAGAGAGAATCAGCAAAACTGAGCTGACTTCAACATGAACACACACTTGCTTCTGATTTTACTGATGACTTCAGGTAAACAACACTCTAACATAATTAACCAACAGAAATGTTGCAAACGTAAGTATATTTCCATGTTCATGTTTGCAGGTGTGACGAACGCAGATCAGATCGGACCAAATAAGGGTGAAAATGTCATCAGTAAAGAAGGAGAGACTGCTACACTGAGCTGCTCATATGATACAAGCAGCAAATATGTCAGCCTTTACTGGTACAGACAGTATACTAACAAAGAACTTCAATATATAATCTGGAAAGATGCTCGATCATGGAGTGGTGAGGGGACCCCTGATGACCCTCGCTTTAAGCCCACAACATCAGAAACCTCCACTGAACTCACTATTAGCGGTGTAACTCTGTCAGATTCAGCTCTCTATTATTGTGCTCTACTTGTTGGAGCCCAGTGACACAAAGTATATGAGAAGCCGTACAAAAACTTCATTTAATAGTTCTCTTTGAAGTGGAACCACAAAACAACCACAATCTGTCATACACAGAAGCTAATAAATTAAGTGGAAGCACCTGTGTGACAGTGGTGAGACATTTTATCAGGATATTTTAAAATGTTCAACAGATGATGTACGTACAAGTTTGAATTTTGACACTTAGTGTACATTAACTAAAGTGAAGTAATATTAGTTAATCATCAAGGCTTTTTTCATCATGGCATATTTGTCCATTTCATATGTGAAAAAAGATGCAGGGCGCCACGGTGGTGTAGTGAGTAGCACGTTCGCCTCACAGCAAGAAGGTCGCTGGTTCGAGCCTCAGCTGGGCCAGTTGGCATTTCTGTGTGGAGTTTGCATGTTCAACCCGTGGTTGGGTGGGTTTGAAATAATATATGAAATATACATATATTTGAAATACATTAAAAAAAAATATGTTTAGAGAATTAATTAGAGTAAAAAACAAATACTTTCATATCAATACATAAATTAATAAACCAAATAATCATTAAATGGCTAGATCACCCAACTCCCAACAAAGTTTGCCATTGTTTACTTTTGTGTATAGAAATATATTGTGATATTGATAATACACCAACATTATTACCATATCATAATTTTCATTTATTTGGCCTGTAGTGCACAAAAGCAGAAAACAGGGCAACAACAAGTATTTGCTCAGCAGGCCGATTTCAATAAAATATTGCCATTTTATAGAGTTTTAATGAGCACTTTTCCCCCTTTAAGCTGATGTTTTTTTATTATTATATTTTACCAAGTGGAAATTTAGATTCATGGAAATAAATGAGTGAGAAGTCAATAAATAGTCAAATAATTTGTAAAAACCTATATGTTTACATTTTTTAAATGAAGGACAAAGAGATAAGACTCCATACTTCAGAATGTCTGAATGTTCACAACAGGTTTTTGTCGTCCCTCATTCTGCATTAATGTTATTGGTGAACTGTGTATTTTTGTCAGTGAAATATAAAGGGGCAGAAGGAGTGTTTGGGAACTGATTTCACTGCACCACTGCTGTGAATGTGAGCATTTGCTGCTTCTCTTAGTTCAGACGTGTCACTCAGTGGAGCTCAGCAGAATGTGTGATGTCATAAACAGAACTCTGTTCTGGAACACAGAAACTGCAGTTCTGAATCTAAACTGTTGTTGGTGTTTGAGGAGTCGAGCGATCGAGAGCTACTTTTGTGACTTACTGACCAATTCATTCTCAGCTCTCAGTGTTCATGATGGCGCTGTTCAGCAGTGCATTTAAAAAGCTGTTTCATTGTTTTATCCCTTTCTGGCATCCAAGGGAGACACAGCAATGTGCAGCTCAAGAACCGGCGGCAGTAAATAAATGTTCAGAGAGCGAGGCCTTCACTGCAAATCCCAACAAGTGCAGGAAGAAACGCCCAAAGAGGGCTAAAAAATATGGAGAGGTCAAAGCCCTGCAGACTCCTGCCAGACCCTCTGTCTTGAAGCCCATAAAGGGAAAACAAGCAAAGCTTCCCAGTGGCTCTGGAGACTTCATCCTTCCAGCTGCTCGCTTCAAGCCCCTGCCACCAGTAAAAGGGCCACAAATGTGTCCTGTGGAAGGACCTGAGCAAGAGTTTGTCCTGCCTGGGTGCCCTTTTAATGTGGACCCTCCCAAATTGCTGGCTGTTCCTCCACGTCCTGTTCTTGCAGCAGATGAGCTGTTCTCCCACCGATTCTCCTCAGTGCGTCCTCTGAGGCCCATTCCTGTGCAAGAACCTGAGCATGAGTTTGTCCTTCCTGGGTGTCCTATTCAAGTCCATCCACCCAAACAGCTGGCTGTTCGTCCACGTCTTGTTCCTGCACCAGATGAGCTGTTCTCCACAGTGTGTCTCATTCCTCCTCCTCGTGCATGTGCTCCTCTGAGATCAGTGTGTTCTCTCAGCTCATTGGAGTCTCAGTCTTCAGGTTCTGTCTGGTCTGCATCTGCTTCAGACCTCATGTTTGATACTGAGAATGAGGAAAGTGAGTCTGGGGAGACCACCCAGACCTTCCTCAAGCCTGAAAGATCACAAAGACAGACGATTGCCTGGGGGGAGGAGGAGGTGGTGCTGGATAATGACTCATGGACGAGTGAAGTGTTTGAGGACCTCAGTGAAGCTGGAGACTCTGAGGCTGAACAGGACATCGCCTCTCTGTTCTGCGTGACTCCTTTTGATGGTGCTGAGATCAAGCTCAGTGGGAAAGT
>CAIGQQ010027839.1:0-25195 GCA_903798035.1 Danio albolineatus
TATTGTGTGGAATGTGATGCTTACACCCTACTTATTTCAACTGCTGCTTGTGGGCACATCTGGTTTTTAAAAGAGGCAAGAACGTCGCTGGTTCGATCCCCGGCTGGGCCAGTTGGCATTTCTGTGTGGAGTTTGCATGTTCTCCCCGTGGTTGCGTGGGTTTCATCCGGGTGCTCCGGCTTTCCTCACAAGTCCAAAGACATTTGGTATAGGTGAATTGTAGTGTATGTGTGTATTGTAGTGTATATGTGTGAATGAGTGTCTCACAGCTTGAAGGGCATCGGCTGCGTAAAACATATGCTGAATAAGTTAGTGGTTCATCCCGCTGTGGCGACCCCAGATTAATAAAGGGACTAAGCCGAAAAGAAAATGAATGAATGAATGAATATTATATTATATTATATTATATTATATTATATTATATTATATTATATTATATTATATTATATTATGTTATATTATATTATATTATATTTATTATATTATATTATATTATATTATATTATATTATAATATATTATATTATATTATATTAAAGTTCCTAATCCTTACAGTATTTAAAAGAAGTAGGCTAAATGTGCGAACAATTAGTTATTGATTAAATACATATTGTTTTGCAGCAGTATGTTTGACACGTCATGATTTTGCCAAGTACAATCCTGGATTGACATCGTAATTGATCCTGGAACATCATTTTCATTCGAAAATGTAATCCATAGCCATTCCCTACCACTAAACCCAACCATAACTGTCAATTATTCCCAAACAATCATGTTGGATAACAATCATGTAGAAATCTATAAACCTGTAAGCCTAAACTTAATATAAACTGTAAACTTATCCCTTAATTCTGATTGGCTGATTGAAATGTTGTTCGAGGATCAACATAGATGTTAATCCAGGAACATGTCCTACTACTTGGTGAAATCAGGTCAGCAGTATGTTTGTGCGAGTGTCCCTCTCGCTCACCTGTAGTGTATGGCACACTCTGCCCAGTGTTTCGCGGGCAGACTGAAGGTTATCCGAGCGGACGTTGGCTTTAATGGCTGCAGTGCCCTGAATGATGAGGTTTCGTCCCTCAGCGAAGGCCTCGTTGTTAAAGTGGTGTGATGGACTGTTCATGAAGTCCCGGTCCACGATACCATTCTGCATGTAGATCTGATTCAGCGCCGTACGGAACTTGGCACCGGAAACTTCACCCGTCGTTCCCAAACAAGCACGCAGCAGCTCTTCTTCCGACGAGCCCTGTGTTAAATAACATTTTGTCATGATTTATGAACAATCACTTGAATAGCGCCTGTGTCTTCAGAAGAAAAGTCATTCACTTCCATCCCAGCGGGCACCTTGATATCAAAATGACACCAAATTGACACTGACATCAATCTAAATGGCAAATCGGTTTGTTGCCCTTTTGACCACTGACATAATGACACGGAAAGTATTGTATGGCCCAACACTAGAAACGTTTTACTCACCTGAAAGTATCAATTACAAATTTACACTAGGTTTTGTATCACAAAAAATCATATCTATCCTTGGCGTTGAAAAACATGTCAAAAATCAATTACAGGACAGTCTTGTGATCAATTTCGAAGTGTTTTAGACCAGTGTTTCTCAACTGGTGGGTCGCGACCCAAAAGTGGGTCGCGGGAACATTTTTAGTGGGTCGCGGAGTGTGTGTAAAACATCCGTTTTGAACTTATTTACCGAACTTTACAGGACTTTTATTTTGAAATGTGTATACCAAGCTTTTTTTTTAAAATACGCAATCGTACTTTGTAATATTTGTATAATTTGATATATTTTGTCCAATGAAATCAATAAAAAAATTGTTTATTTGTAAGTCTTGGTGATTTTCTTATGATTTATCTGTCACTACTTATGTATGTAACAAATAAATACAAATTAATTCATTATAATTCCTAAAATTAAAATATAGTTCCTAAAAATTTGGGTCGCGACTTGATGACCATGTAAAAATGTGGGTCCCATGGCCAAACCAGTTGAGAACCACTGTTTTAGACGATATCAATTTGACATCGTTTTGACAACAAACCCCCGCAAACATAACTTTCCCAGGACGTAGTACCCTACTCTATTGACGTATTCCTTCTAATAGACTACAGCAGGGTAGGCGACATCTAATGTAAATATCTATGGAACCTTATGAGAAACTTTTGCATTTGCTGGATAGTCAACTGACATATAATTGATCTGCAATTCTGATGTGTTTTTTTTTTTTTTTTTTAGTGTTTTTAATGTCAAGTTGCCCACTCTGATGGTAAGTCTATGGCGTTTTTATTTATGTTTATGCTTGTGGATGAGCTTACCGTTGGCTTGAATTCTCTTCCTTCTGCTTCAGCCACTGCTTCACAAACCTCTTTAATCTTTTCCATGACAGTGTTTCCAGTGATGGTTACGTGTGTGTTTCCACTTCCTCCGACAGACACAAACGCCTGAAGCCTGGACACCAGAGCCAGCAGAGCCACGATGGCCAGTGCTGACTTCAACATCATCTGAAACAAGACCAACAATCAACAAATTACCTGAAACAACCATATAAAATATTTGTTTATATCTATCATCTAACTGCTTTTAGCCAAATTCAGCATACTTTTACTTGTTCCCTGACAAAAACGAAGGGGATGTATGGGTTTCATGTGTGCAAACTGAATTAAACTGAATTAAAAGGATTGTTTCAGAAATCCCCAAAATAAAAATGGTCTCACTATCTCCCTTGAGTGGTTCCAAACCTTTATGAGTTTCTGTATTCAATTAAACAATGGTTAGCATTGCCACCTCACAGCAAGAAGGTTGTTTCGAGTCCCGACTGGTGACTCTAGTGTCTAGAGTTTGCATGTTCTCCCCGTGTTGGCGTGGGTTTCCTCCGGGTGCTCCAGTTTCCCCCACAGTCCAAAGACATGCAGTTTAGGTTAATTAAATTAACTAAATTGGCTGCTGTAGTGTATGAGTGTGTCTGATGAGTGTGTATAGGTGTTTCCCAGCACTGGGTTGCGGCTGGAAGGGTATTCGCTGCGTAAAACATATGCAGGAATAGTTTATTCCACTGTGGCGGCATCTGAAATAGATACTAAGCCAAAGGAACCTGTGACCATGACCTTCATAGTAGGAAAAATAATTAGCCTACTATGAAAGTTTGCAGTTATGACATTTTTCTAAATATTTTCTTCAGACAAAAGAAACTCTTGAAGTTTGGAACAAGTAAAGGGTGAGTAAATGATCATTTTTTTGATGATTGAATATTCATTTTTGGATGAACTATCCCTTTAAAATGGAGGAAGGGAGAATAAGTATCTAACTGACTAAGTATAAGCTACAGAAAAAAATGACTGGATTTGGGTTTGAGTAAAATGTTAAAAATTACACCAATGGGAATTTAATTATAGCAGAGTTGACCAAAGTACTTTACAAGCAATGATTATAAATGGTAATAACTAAGTGATTAAATAATTAAGAGCAATAAAACCAAAGATTTAAAAAAGCAAAGTTAAATGATGACATTTTTTATTGAAAATTAACTAATGCTTTAATTTTTATGATTAAATTTAGGATCATGAAGTTGAATATTGATTTCTTATATCTTCTAAAATTAAAGCATTGGTATTGTGCTCTCTAAGAAATAATATAAACATATAAACCTCTGAAAACAAAAATGCTCTAAATAACAACACTTTATTTTCAGTTCGGAGGAAATTACATCAGTGGTTTACAGAATAAAAGTAATATAAATTAGTATAAATATAACAGTATAAATTATGAAGCCAAATATATTTTTTTTTACAAAGCTATATAGAAGACTTAAAAATATTAGACCACCACAGCTGCCCCAAATTAAGAATATTGCTGATTACCAAAATATTTTGATATATTTTTGTGTGTTCCTGTACATGGTTAAACCACCAGCATCTTTGATCATAGTATTTCAGTGCTAAAACATATTCAGTGTTATTATTTTACAGCTTAATGTTTAACCTAATGATTAAAAGAAAAGCAGAATAACAGCAAAGCATTTTTATTCAGATGCCCAATAACCGATTTAACAATGTTTTACTTGTGAGCTCACATTTGTGTAGAACAAGTTCATAAAGAAAAAGTCCAAATAATTTAAAGACGTATTTTTAAAAGTCCATTTTACAAGAGAAATTATTCTTTTTACTTCATATAATAAATACTGCATTTTTTGTATTTTTGTACTACTGTAAATACAAAACATGTGTAATGTGTCGGAATATTATACCAATATAATATAATATAATATAATATAATATAATATAATATAATATAATATAATATAATATAATATAGATATTCTTACCTTCTCTCTTCAGTCAGTCCCCTATCTGTTGGCTCCTTGTCAGGCTCTAAAGACACATATATAGCAAATGTCTTATCTCACAGTGTGCAGAAGACATGCGATCACACCTCAACAAATGATTAACCAGGAATTATTAAGCGATTTTAGAATATTGTCACGTTACACTCATCACAAAAATTGTAAATTATTACAGCCTGCGTGAAATGTGAATTACAGTAGGTTGTTTTATTACAGAAACATGAATAATAAAGTGAACCAGATGCTTGCTGTCGAGTAAGGATCAGTCTGTAAGACAGTGTCAGATAATGTTTTTTCACTGGGTCAAAGCACCTTTGACCATCCATGTAAAGCTTATGGATTGCTTCATTTTAATTTGCTTTATGGTCTCCACTCCCAAATGTGTTTTCCAGTAAATTGCATATAACGTGGAAAAAAAGGTCACATTCCACCGTAAGACCACACCTGTCCTCACTTGCTGATGTCCCAGAAAATACCGTAAGTTGTTTAGTCAATGTTTTCCAGTTCTGGGTTGTGGCTGAAAGGGCATCCACTGTGTAAAACATATGCTGGAATAGTTGGCGGTTCATTCCGCTGTGGCGACCTTTGATAAATCAGAGACTAAGCCGAAGGAAAATTAATGAATGAATATTGCCTGTTTTATGTTAAAGGTTTAATGAAATAATATTTGATAAACCAATAAATAATTTGCTCATTGTTTGTCTTTGTATTATTATGTAACTTTTATATTTGAAAAAGCTTCACGTATAAATCAATGAAGAATTATTTTAGTCTTGATGAAAAAATAAATATTTCTAGTAATCATAAGTCACGTATTTTACATTTTCATTGTTTATGTCAGATGGTACAAGAGCAACTATAGCCTAAACAATAATATCCTTAAATGTTTAGTGAATTCACTTTGTTATAATTAAAGGTCCCACTTTATATTAAGTGTCCTTAACTACTATGTACTTGCATCAAAAAAAAAAAATACAATGTACTTACTGTTTTTACAATGTATTTAAGAATACTTGTGGTGCTCTTGAGGTGGTATATGGATAAGGTTAGGGATTGATTTGGTGGTATGGGTAGGTTTAAGGGTGGGTTAAGGTGTAAGGGATGGTCAACAGTGTAATTACAAATGTATTTACAAAAATTATTACAGACGTAATTACACAGTTATTTGATCAAGCATAAGTACAATGTAAAAAACATGTATTTACACAATATGTACATTGTAATAAATTATTAATTTCAGTGTAAGTACATATTAGTTAAGGTTTTTTAAAGTTGAAGTATACAATAGCATTTTGTTTATATCACCATGTGGCCAGAGCCGTTGAGGATGGTAAATCGCCATTTCATTGAATTTAATTTTTCACTTGAGATGTGGCCTACCATTTAACAACTTGTAATGACCCCCATTATACCTTATAACCCCCTTCATATCACTTAAAAATATAGCATTCTGTCTAGAATTCAAAGTAACCCCAAAGTATGTTATTCCCAGATAACAACCGCTCAGGCTCATCCTGCTGGTACAAATCATCATTTGTATACTTATTTATATCATATCTGCCAAGACTCCCGTTTTTCCCATGTCCTCAACTTTTTGGTACAGTTTTCAACATCTCCCTTTTCAACTTAGTGGTTGGTAGTATCCAATCGCTGCCTCCACCCACCCCGAAAGCTGGTCCATGGTACACTTAGTAACAACACAAACACCCCCGGGTTCTCAACTTTGTTACTCAGAGTAGCCCCACCACCTAACTGGACCCCTGGAATTTTCCGGAATTTTAGAGAAAAATGTTGGCAAGTATGATTTATTTAATGTCATGTGACTTATATCACTGTTTTGACTGTTTGGCACCATCTTGTGACTGAATAATGCGTTGCTGCTGCATTCACCTGCATGTTTATGTTTAATTAGAGTTATTAAATCATTACATCTTAAATCAATGTTATGTGTCTATTTGTTTACTCTGGGTGGCAAGTAGCCATGCAATAAGCAGGATAACGTACATCTAGGCAGTAGTTTTGGCAGAATAAAGCCTTGCAGTGTTATATAATAGCTGCTGATAAGCATGTCAGCTTTATTCTGCTAGAATAACCGCCTAGATGTACACTATCCCTTACATTTATGACAGTATATGAGACATTAATGTAAAGAGGTCATATCATGCTTTTTACAATTACTTTCTTAAATGTGTAATGTGCAAATTTCCAAAGCCCAAAGTCCACTCTAAAGGGAGTTAGTAAGTCTCTATATCAGTGAACTCCACTGCAGTCCTGAAAGTTTATTTCGGGCGTGTGCATTACACAATATGCTCTATTGAAATAATTCAAGGGTAGAACGTTTGGATGAGTCACAATGTGCTATCTGCATGTTTCACAGACCTACTATTCTGATACACATACAATCTCCTCCCAACTAATTACCTTCACAGACATTTTAAAAAAACTAATTATTATAACAAAATCAAAGTTTAGACAATGTTGAATGCATTGTTTTAACACACAGTAACATTGTGTGTTTCTGACAGCTGATGCAAAAGAGAGTAAGTATAAAGAGATCATCCAACAATGAGAATTTATGCACTACTTTTTCCCCGTTAAGTGGTCCCAAACCTTTATGAGTTTCTTTCTTCGGTCGAACACAAAAGTTATTATGATGAAAACTAAAAATTTGTAACATTTGACTTTCACAGAAGGTAAAACAAATACAATGGAAGTCTTACAGGTTTCCAACATTCTTCAAAATACCTTCTTTTGTGTTTCACAGATGAAAGAAACTAATAAAGGTTTAAAACAAGTAAAGGGTGAGTAAATTATTGTTAATTTTGTTTTTATTATGTTATTAACATCAGCTGTTCATCATCACTTAATTAATCCTTTCATTGTCTCATTAACTTTAACTCTGCTGCTGAGTAACTTTTACTCAATTTAGAAAGGGACCAAATACACTCTGACCTAAGTAAATTTTACTCGGAGGATTTTGCTGTGTATGCATTTGAATGCATCAGACTGGAAACGCAAGCTTGTGCGACCAGTTTCACAGTTCGCTGCGGTGCAAAGTTCAAGCTTGGTGAACTCTGACCTGCGAAATCGAAGAATCTGACTGCATAAGACCTAAAACTCGAAGACCTAAACATGACCTCTGTGTACAGAAATTTATTATATGGACCAATCGCTCGCTTTTTAAACGTCTAATCATCTTGTTTAATCCCGCCCCTTTTCGCATGCTCAAATTCTAATGTGACTGCAGCAAGCCTGAAGGACTCAATGAGTTTGATCAGGTGTGTTTAATTGGGGTTGGAACTAAACTGTGCAGAGCTGCGGCCCTCTAGGAACTGAGTTTGACATCCATGCTCAACAGTATGTATGCTCTTTGTGTCTGTGGGCTCATAAAACTGCATATCAGGATTTGTTTTGTGTGTTGTTGCCAGAATAACGGAGACACAAAATGTAAATGCCCCGCCCTCTTCTGGAAAGGAGCAGCTCATTTGCATTTAAAGAGGCACACACCAAAAAATGTCTGTTTTTTCATTATTGAGGTATTTACAAGATGGTACAATAAATAAATAAAAGATTTTGAGCTCAAACTCGAGACTTCTATTACCTTGTGTAAACAGAAGAATAATATAGGACCTCTTTAAAATGAATATTATATTTACTGTCAGTGTAAAAACATACAATCACTGCACAGGCAGATGAGATTTTCACAAACTAAGAGACTGAAAATCATGTGTGGTGTAAACAATATCTACACTGTAAAAAATATCCATAAATTTGCAGTTTTTCGTATTTGTGATGAATGTTTTTACTTTTCCCCTTTTATTTGTGCTTTTAAAATGCATTATGAGAACTTTTAACCTAAAAACGTTGGAAAAAAGTGACTTTTTTTAGTTTAAAGTGATATATTGTCTGTTTAATACAGCAAAAAAAAACTTGTAAAAAGCTTTCCTGTTAATTTGAAGATTTATTCATTCATTCATTTTCTTCCGCTTTTCCGGGGCCGGGTCGCGGGGGCAGCAGTCTTAGGAGAGAACCCCAGACTTCCCTCTCCCCAGACACTTCCTCCAGCTCCTCCGGGGGGATCCCGAGGCGTTCCCAGGCCAGCCGAGAGACATAGTCCCTCCAGCGTGTCCTGAGTCTTCCCCGAGGCCTCCTCCCGGTGGGACATGCCTGGAACACCTCCCTAGGTAGGCGTCCAGGAGGCATCCGAAACAGATGCCGGAGCCACCTCAGCTGACTTATCTCGATGTGGAGGAGCAGCGGCTCTACTCCGAGCTCCTCCCGGGTGACAGAGCTCCTCACCCTATCCCTAAGGGTGCGCCCTGCCACCCTGCGAAGGAAACTCATTTCGGCCGCTTGTATCCGAGATCTTGTTCTTTCGGTCATGACCCAGAGCTCATGACCATAGGTGAGAGTAGGAACGTAGATTGACTGGTAAATCGAAAGCTTTGCCTTTCAGCTCAGCTCCCTCTTTACCACAACGGACCGGTACATCGACCGCATTACTGCTGCCGCTGCACCAATCCGCCTGTCAATCTCACGTTCCATCCTTCCCTCACTCGTGAACAAAACCCCAAGATACTTGAACTCCTCCACCTGGGGTAAGGACTTTCCTCCAACCTGGAGATGGCAGGCCACCTTTTTCCGGTGGAGCACCATGGCCTCGGACTTGGAGGTGCTGATTCTCATCCAAGCCGCGTCACACTCGGCAGCAAACCGCCCCAGTGCATGCTGAAGGTCCATGTTCGATGAAGCCAACAGAACAACATCGTCTGCGAATAACAGAGATGAAATCCTGTGGTCCCCGAACCGGACCCCCTCCAGCCCAAGGCTGCGCCTTGAAATTCCGTCCATAAAAATTATGAACAGAATTGGTGACAAGGGGCAGCCCTGCCGGAGTCCAACATGCACTGGAAACAAGTCTGACTTATTGCCGGCAATGCGAACCAGACTCCTACTTTGTTCATACAGGGACGAGACGGCCCTTAACAGAGCGCCTCTGACCCCATACTCCCAGAGCACCCTCCACAGAATGCCACGAGGGACACGGTCGAATGCCTTCTCCAAGTCCACAAAACACATGTGGACTGGTTGGGCATACTCCCACGAACCCTCGAACACCCTGGTGAGGGTATAGAGCTGGTCCAGTGTACCACGGCCCGGACGAAAACCGCATTGTTCCTCCTGAATCCTAGGTTCAACCATCGGATGGATCCTCCTCTCCAGTACCCTGGCATAGACTTTCCCCGGGAGGCTGAGGAGTGTGATCCCCCTATAGTTGGAGCACACCCTCCGGTCCCCCTTCTTAAAAATGGGAACCACCACCCCAGTTGCCCAGTCCAGAGGTACTGTCCCCGACCGCCATGCGATATTGTAGAGACGTGTCAGCCAAGACAGCCCTACAACATCCAGAGACCTAAGATACACAGGGTGAATCTCATCCACCCCTGCTGCTTTGCCACTGCGGAGCTTGCAAACTACCTCAGTGACCTCAGCTTGGGTAATGGGTAAGTCCACCCCTGCATCCCCAGTCTCTGCTTCCTCAATGAAAGACATGCCGGTGGGGTTAAGGAGATCCTCAAAGTATTCCTTCCACCGTCCGACCACATCCCCAGTCGAGGTCAACAGCTCCCCACTTCCACTGAAAACAGTGTCAATGTGGAGCTGCTTTCCCCTCCTGAGGCGTCGGACGGTTTGCCAGAATCTCTTTGGGGCCGACCGATAGTCTTCCTCCATGGTCTCCCCGAACTCTTCCCAGGCCCGAGTTTTTGCTTCCGCAACCGCCCGGGCTGCAGCACGCTTGGCCTGCCGATACCAATCTGCTGCCTCGGGAGTCCTGCAAGCCAACCAAGACCTGTAAGACTTCTTCTTCAGCTTGACGGCATCCCTTACACCGGGTTCGTGGATTGCCGCCCCGACTGGCACCACAGACCTTACGGCCACAGCTCCTCACGGCCGCGTTAACAATGGAGTCAGAGAACATGGACCACTCAGTCTCCATGTCTCCAGCCTCCATCGGGATCTGGTCAAAGCTCTTCCGGAGGTGAGAGTTGAAAATCCCTCTGGCCTGAGGTTCAGCCAGACGTTCCCAGAGGACCCTCACAATACGCTTGGGCCTACCAGGTCTGTCCAGCCTTCCCCCCTGCCAGCGGATCCAACTCACCACCAGGTGGTGATCAGTTGACAGCTCTGCCCCTCTCTTTACCCGAGTGTCCAAGACATACGGTCGGAGATCAGATGATACAACCACAAAGTCGATCATTGACCTCCGCCCTAGGGTGTCCTGGTGCCATGTGCACTGGTGGACACCCTTATGCTTGAACATGGTGTTCGTTATGGACAAACTGTGATTAGCACAGAAGTCCAATAACAAAACACCACTCGGATTCAGATCAGGGAGGCCGTTCCTCCCAATCACGCCTCTCCAGGTGTCACTGTCATTACCCACGTGGGCATTGAAGTCCCCCAGTAGAACAATGGAGTCCTTAGTCTGAGCACCTTCCAGCACCCCTCCCAAGGACTCCAAGAAGGCCGGGTACTCTGCACTGGTGTTTGGCCCGTAGGCACAAACCACAGTGAGAGACCTATCCCAGACCCGAAGGCGCAGGGAGACGACCCTCTCGTTCACCGGGGAAAACTCCAACACATGGCGGCTAAGTTGGGGAGCTATAAGCAAGCCCACACCAGCTCGCCGCCTCTCACCGTGAGCAACTCCAGAGTAGAAGAAAGTCCAGCCCTTCTCAAGAAGTTGAGTTACAGAGCCCCAGCTATGTGTGGAGGTGAGCCCGACTATCTCTAGTCGGTATCGTTCCACCTCCCGCACAAGCTCGGGCTCTTTCCCTCCCAGTGAGGTGACATTCCATGTCCCAAGAGCCAGTTTCTGTGCCTGACGATCGGGTTGTCGTGGTCCTAACCTTCGACCACCACCCGTTCCACAATGCACCGGCCCCTTACGTCTCCCCCCGCAGGTGAAGATTTATTTATTTATATATTATTTCTTAAGTCATTATATGATTTAAAACTACTAAAATGTCAATGAAAGTCAACATCCCATAATGCAATTCAAAACCGTAAATAAACAAAAAACTGATTTTTTACAGTGTTTTCTGTCTAAAATTTCCAACTTTCTGCTTGTTAATGAATATTTGTAATTGCCTTGAGGGTGGAAAGATCTTATAATACAACTTATTTGTATAGTTTGGCATTATTCATGCATTCAAAAGGACAATTCAAAACTATAAACAGTTGGTGTCTGTACTGTAGAAGAAAACATAATAATAAAAGAAAAGCACAATAATCCACTAAATCTATTCCTTTCTACTGTAACAGACCCCGCCTCCCCTCATGATGTATTAGACACAGGAATGACAAAATAACATCTGAAAGAGAGAGAAGAAAGCAGAGGTGACAGATGAAAGCAACCAGGAGCACCTAGATGAACTAAAGAAGATGCTTTGAGGTATAACAGTACACAAACTTCCCAAAAGGTAGGTTTCCTTTTAGTCCATCCTGCTTTACGTAATTGTTGTAGAATAAAAGCTAAAATAGTCAACCTGACTAAACTTGTTTAAGATACTGTCAACTGTTTTGCCTTTTATGGTACATGGAGTCTTGAAATCTGGAGACATTCTTGAGAAAGGAATGAAAACACAAGCACTCGACAGAGCTAAGAAATACAGTGAAATGTTTGAGGTTTGTAAGAATATTAAAGAAATGAGCAAAAACAATTATAATCAAAAGGCAGAAAAGACTTTTATATTATATTATATTATATTATATTATATTATATTATATTATATTATATTATATTATATTATTACTTATTTTAAAATTTAAATAAATGCCATTTATTTCAATTTTCTAAAAAAAAAAAACTATTAAAATTTTCAAAACGGGAAATAAAATAAGCTCAAGCATTAAATTATCATATTAAAATGATTTCTGAAAAAGAGAGAAGAAAGCAGAGGTGACAGAAGAAAGCAACCAGGAGCACCTAAAGATGAACTAAAGAAGATGCTTTGAGTAACAGTACACAAAAGGTAGGTTTTGCTTTAATCCATAAAGGTTTTGCTTTAATTGTTGCCGAATAAAAGCTAAATAGTCAACCTGACTAAACTTGTTTGAGATACTGTCAACTGTTTTGCCTTTTATGGCACAATGAGTCTTGAAATCTGGAGACATTCTTGAGAACAGAACGAAAAGACATGTACTCAGTAAAGCTGAAAAATATTGTCAAATGTTTGAGGTTTGTATAAAGAACAAAAAAGAAATCAGCATAAAATGTTAATAATCAAAAGCCAGTAAAGACTTTTATATTAATTATATTATATTATATTATATTATATTATATTATATTATATTATATTATATAATAACTTATCTTGAAAATATATAAATAAATGCAATTTATTTCAATTTTATAGAAAAAAAATCAAAATGGTGAAGTAAATATGCTCAAGCTTTAATTCATCATATTGTACTATACTGTAATGTTTATCAAATTGATGTATGTATGCAATGTATAAACTATAATAAAACTGACCGCTTTATTTATGTAATATTAAAACACAATCGAAATATAGGATTTGAAATCTTTTTTAAATATATACACATTTTTTAGAGCCACATAGATAAAAACTTTATTATTTACTTGAATTTATATTATTAAGTCCATAAAAGAAATTGTAAAGAAAAATAATTTTAAATCAGAAAAAGCAAAACGTACATAAAACGAAAACTATCCATTATAAACAAATGTGATTTGGACTATAATTATTCCTAACACATAATAATTACATGCATTATTTATTTATTTTTTTTCACAACTCTCTTTCCTTTTCCCCCAAACCTTTCTTTGTTTTCTAAGTAAATGCTGCAGTTGGAGAGATTCATGGGGCAGGCACTGACATGTTCGGGAGCTCTATGTCAAACTGTGTGTTTTACAAGAAAAATGAGCTCCATTTTCAGTCCTAAAAGAAACTGTAGTAGGTTTTACACCAAAACAGCAGTTATTAAGTAACTCAGTGATTCGTGCTTGAAAAAAGAGTTCCTGTTCAGCACAGTAATGCCAATGATTTTAACACTATAACGCACACTATTATGCAAGACTCTGAAACAACAAGCTAAAACAAAATGCAGACAATGACAAACGCTGACTCAAAACATTTACGACTATTTGACGATGTCTAAAATGAATCAAAATTTCAACATACCTCAAGATGATGTTATGGTAGAGGTCTTGAAGAAAGTGCGGTGTTGTTTTGTATCAGATGAAACTGAGTCAAAATAGCGACAGCACAAATCTCACAGACAGTCTAACACAATTACAGACTAATACTGTTCATTAGGGTATTACTGTAAATGCGGTTAAGTAGATGGAGTTCGCTTAACTTCAAAGTGCATCTGATTATCGTTCACCTCAGCTTCCTATTTCTCTGTCTTCCTCTTATGAAAGTTGTTGTAAGATCCTTTATCTCTTCTTAAAGATGTACTCATCTGTATGGAAACAGTTCATCTACAGCCTACGTTTTATTTTGAAATCAGAAACATTTAACTGAACTTTTGTTTTAAAGGGATAGTCATGGTTTACTCACCCTCATGTTGTTGAGTCATGACTGGCGTTTTCCATCAATGGTAGAATGACTTTATTTTGAAGGGCACCTGTGATGAAAATCATCTTTTGTAAGCTGTTTGGACAGTACCGTGTGTTGGTATAGTGCAGGGGTGTCCAAAGTTTTTGGGCCGAGGGCCAGATGCAAAAAACAAAACGTGGTCGCGGGCCAAATTGTACAATTTCACAGACAGGCATATATATATATATATATATGTATATGTGTGCGTGGTGTTATTATGGAATTATTTTCTACATTTTAAAATCATAATCTATATTTTACTCCCCATAAACTCTGTTAATGTGAACAGTGATGTTGTGCTTTCGATTTCAGAATTGATGTCAAGTCAGGAGTGAGTCGTGTAGTAGATATACGTAGCAAATCACAGAGGTGGCTGTCAGTTAGATTGGTTGTCAATTAACTTTTGTTTAGATTCATCAGTGAAATTGTTTGCTCACATGTATATGAGGAGCCAAACAGACTCATCATCCTTTTTGAATGGCGTTTCATCAGGGGAAATTTGGATGAATCCAAACTCTTGTAAAACTCAGATATTTCCTGCTCTCACTGTTGATTTTCCTTTTTCTTGGTTGTGCTATGGCTCACCAAAACGTGGTTATCAATTGTGTTTCCCTACAAAATATATAAAACAGAAAATGCTGCCTGATTGAAGGCACATGAAAGCGACACCCGGTGGTCATTTATTGAATTACGTTTATTTTTGTACAGCGGCCAGATTCTATTAATATTTATAAAAAGCCTCGCGGGCAGCCACTAAACTGATTGCGGGCCGCAGATGGTATAGTGTGTCCACAGTCATACTGGAGTGATATAAAGACAATGACCCTCTTTGTTTCATTTACTTTTTAAATTTTAATTTTAATTTTTAAGGCCCACCGCAACATGACGTAGGAGTGCAGTTTCCCCGGCCACCGAATTGATTGACAGCCGCGTATTAGCATGTCTCCATAGTAACGTGTATAATCATGACAGGGCGCGCACAAAGCAACTGGGATTCATCAAATGTGGTCAAGTGTGAGTTTCACAAAAAGTGCATGTTTGTAATGAATTACATCGATTTTACCATCTTTATCACCAAAGCTGCATGTCAGTTATAAAAGAAGATGCTTCAATCCCGATTTGTAGATGTTAAATCAGGTTTATTTTGTACATTCACGTAACGAATATCCTTACAGCAGTGGATATTAATGTGTATCTGTCACATTTGCCGTGCAAAAACAGTGCAAAGTGAAATGCGCGCTGTATGTGTGTGTGTGTGTCTGTGAACTTTGTAAGGACATCGTGTTTGACTCATCAAAAGGCTTGAATTAACTCCACAACAAATACATCAAATAATCATTGCCAAAGTTCTTACTGTAGTATTTCTCACAAATGTTACGTTTGCACTCTTATGTTTTTCTGATGCAGCCGAGGTGGAGATTGAGGTACACTCTGACAGGCACGAAGGAACGGTGGACGGGGAGAACTAGCATTAAAGGCGGAAAATTCCAATATTCTGAAAGCTGTAACAAATAATCTGATGGGTGTTTTGAGCTGAAACTTTACAGACACATTCTGGAGACACAAAAGACTTATCTTAAATCTTGAAAAAAGGGGTAAAATAGGTGCCCTTTAATACAGTCTTCAGCAGCGGGTAATTCACAATACAACACAACTCAGGACTTTATAAAACAGTTACCTCAAGAAGCTCAAAATGTAAGAGCTTGTTTTACTTTTTCGAAGTAAAATCATTACATTTCATCCTTACGCCAGAAAAGTAGTCCCATCGAATAACTGTAAACACCAACAGAATTTATAACATGCCTTATCTTCTATTGTAATGCCCTGAAATGTATTTTCAACACAAAATATGTACACACATTCACATTTGCAAGTCTCCGTTTTCATATTTTACATGAAACTGCAGTTCACCTAGCCCCATTGAACTGTAGTACTCATTGAACTAAACCTTAAAAAAAGAAAACTTGTATATATTTCTTCTGCAGGCTTCTATACAAACACAAATACAAACAACCAACAATTAGGACATTTTAAGTGGAACATATGGCACTCCAAATGGCACTTCAGAGTAAAAAAATCATGGCTGTCATACTGAAGCTCAAAACTGGCCATTTTGCAGTGCACATTGGATTGAAGGATTCTCAAAACAATACAAGTGATGGACACCCCATGATCCTTTCAGCAGGGAAGTTGTTTGGTGTCAACTGAAAGACCTGTAATGGGTGACAGACAAACGATACATCCAAAACATGCAGTGTTGGTGGTCCTCCAGGAACGTGGTTGAGAAACATTGGATTAGGGCATAGGGATGAGCCCTTCCAAATGGAACCAAGTGAATGATTAGCTGCGTCCCAAATGAATGTACTTATGCACTTACACACTCAACAGCATAGTATACGTATGTAGTGTTGTCTCAAATGGAATACTAATGGTTTTTATACTAAGCGGAAGCTCAAACCGTTTCCCTGATGACGTTTGACGGTTGCCAAATTAATGAAATAAATTACCAAATAACCAAATAATACCTTGCATGAGAATAACCGCATTCACCATCGAGAGGCGCTATAATCACTCTCGTAGAAGAATATTGATTTCACAATCCAAAATAAATAAAGCTATCCAACATGTTCGGCCAATAGCTCCGCCCCTTCCGCTACCTGAGCAAAGCTGCGGTGTCCATCATTCCACACTCCATTTTACCAGACTCACTACAAACTTCTAGACACCTGTGCTACAGATATTTGGAGCTCAAATCTACTTTGGCCCTCTAAGAGAAAGATAAAATAGAAAGAAAAATAAATAAATTAAGAGAAATTCATTGACTTGTATGGTTAATTTCAGACCGTGACATAAAAAATTAATGTATTTTCTCTTTTTTTTTAAACAGAAATGACTTCCTCATTCCTGGCCAATTCCTCCCTCAGGCCCTCAGAGCTCCACTGTCCCCTCTTGCAGACGATGATCTCTCACCGGCTGAACAATGACAACGGGGTCAACATGGCGGTGGTGATTGTCCACGGCGTGATGTCTGCTCTGGGGATTCTAGAAAACGGGCTGGTGCTGTGGGTGTTGGGCTGGCGTCTTCAGCGCAAGACTGTTGCCTCAGTGTGGGTTCTCAATCTGGCTCTGTCAGACTTCCTAACCACACTAACCCTGCCGTTGTTCACTCATTACCTGCTAAACGGACACAGCTGGGAGTTGGGCGGGCCACTGTGTGCGGCCCAGGCATCCATTTTTTTCCTCAACATGTTTGTGTCTGCCTTTCTCCTGGCTGCTATATCATTAGACCGTTGCTTGTTGGTGACTAAGCCGGTGTGGACTCAAAACCAGCGCACAGTGTCGATGGCGTGGAAGATCTGCGGTCTCGGATGGACGTGGGCTGCTTTTAACACATTCCCATATTTCATGTTTCGCTCTGTTGTGGATAAACAAGACGAACGCAAACTCTGCTACCACAATTTTGCGCTCTATTCTTCCCCGAACTCTTTGAACATAGACTGTCAAGTACGTCAAATGGCGACGGCAGTGTCTAAAGTGTTGCTGGCGTTTGTGGGGCCCCTAGTGGTCATCGCCGTCAGTTACGCTTCCTTCGTTCTGGAATTACGGGCTCGCAAAAAGAGGCTTGAAAGTGGGCTGAAAGTTGTGAGAAACAACAAACAGATGTCATCCAAATTCTTCCGTGTCCTCTCTTCGTCCAATGGACAAAACGGCACTCGACTTTCGCAAAGTTTTACAAAAATGATCTTTTCAGTGATCGCGACATTCGTGCTATGCTGGGTGCCGTACCACATCTTCTGTCTGCTGGAGGTGACAGCTCAGTACAAAACAGAGTTCATAGACGTGGTGGAGGAGTACTTACCTTTCGTGACGACATTTTCCTTCCTGAACTCTGTGTTGAATCCCATCATCTACACTTTCAGCTGCCCGGACTTCTGCACCAGGATCCGCCAGAGTCTGGGGACTCTTTTCGAGGGGCTGGTGGAGGAAGCTGGACCTCTGTTGGTTGCTGGACGGAGGAGGAAAAGTGATCTGTCATCCCCCATTTTTTTACTTCGTTCTCCCACTACTCCCAGAACCCACGTGCACAGCTCAAATGTCAGGGCTCCTTTGACCCCTTCGCCTTTAAAAGCCATCCCATAAATGAGGGAATGAAGGACATCAAAATATGACTTTATAACATATCCTGGCAATCAAGATCAAGGCCATATTTTATTATCTCCCTTAGGAGTGATTTGTTGTCAGAAAAAAAGGTCTGCTGTACATAGACACCCACAAGTGAACATAAAACTTACACATTAAATAATCCTAATATAAATACAGTTTCATTTAAAACAATAATATATAAAAATACAATGTGTAAAGTGTTATGACAACTAATGCAGTTATCTTTTAACCATACTATCGTAATTGCTCATTAATCAATCTAACTGAAAAGGGAACGAAAGAAGATTTATATCTATTATAACTGCAAATGGGACCCATTAATGGTATTGGTATTACCAACACAATGTCACACCAATTCGTAACTTTTTCATTTAGTAGCTAATTCGTATGAATTTGTACAATCTCATTCTTACAATTTAGTACGATTTGCTCATCCCCCAATTATGACTGGGTTTAGAGGCGGGGTTGGGTGCCACACCTCCTTTTTTTTTAAAAAACCAACGCTGATTTTCGTACAGCTGAACTTGTCAGCCAAATATGTACGTTTCCTCGTGAGATCAGGCTGGTATTGCAATGCTATTTTTGAGTGGACTGCGGTCTACCAAACAGAGGTCGCAATCATAGGCTGGCCTTATAAGCCTTTATCTTTTTCTGTGTACGTTCAATTTAAGCCACAGTCATGCTGGATTACCTCTGAGGTTGTGATTTTGAGAATATTAAACGAGTGTGTGCTTGCCACTGCTGAAAACAAATGAACTAAAACTAAAACCTTTTGATCACAAAGCAACATGGCTCATATTTCTGTCTCGGTTTTTGCCACATTGTCCAGATTACTGACAACAAACACACACACCAACAAATTATGTCAAATTTGAACCATATTTAAGCATATGAACATTTACCTTAGCATCATATGTTGAGTTTTGAGCTTAGCTTTTAACTAGAATTAAGACTGAATCAATAGTTTGACTACAAAACACTCTCAAGAAAACACTTTATAACAGTTATAACACTTTAGCACCCAGTGAAGATATTTTTGTTTTGATAAACTCCCACACCGAAAGAACCTATATGAACATCTATGTTTTATTATTGGTTTTGATATAGGTTTTTAATATATGTGACATACAAAATTGGCCTTTTTCTATAAATGTGCATACTGTATATGTACATATAAAATAGGAAAATGGGCAATACCAGACTTTGTGCTACGCACCACTGCAACATTTTTTGAGAGATGCGCATCAGCATCAGCCTCAGCCATGGCGAGGGCTATGCGACATGCACTTGATGCAGAAATATAAAGCAGCCTTAAACAATCTACTAGATTTAAATGATTAAATGAACATAAAATATATTAAATAAAACATTGTATTTGTCAGGTAAAGATTTTCCATGCCAATTCACATAATTACACAAAAATAAGCCAATTCAGAAATGCACAACATCAATTACGCAAAGTGTTGTTTATTTATAAACTAATTTCAAGAGGATCACGTGCTTATGATTGAACACAGCTGGTACCACATCAGCTCTGCATATTGCACCAATCAGACGAATCCTGACACACTATAAATTACCAGAGCTTTCTACTCTGGTCATCTTCGTCTTGAAGAATCCCCCCTTCCACCCCAACTCCTCCCCTTCTCTGATAGGGCGGCACGGTGGCCCAGTGGTTAGCACTGTTGCCTCACAGCAGGAAAACCGCTGGTTCTGCCTATCCTAAGCCAGTCGACGTTTCTGTGTGGAGTTTGCATGTTCTCCCCATGTTCGTGGGTTTTCCCCGGGTTCTCCAGTTTCCTCCCACCATCCAAAAAACATACTACATAAGTAAATTGACTACTTTTTAAATAACATCTTAAGGCAACTCTAGTCAGATACATCTCAGCACGCTCACAAGCGGGGGGAGTTCTCAAGACTTACCAGAGCTCAAACTCTCCTCTCGCCCTTTAAACGGGAGGGAGCCCCGGGCTCAAGGATATTCTGAGCTCAGGGCTCTCTCCCGGGACAGCATGCCAAATACACTTTATAATCAATCATCAGCTAAGTGTGAACTCTTGAAAATACATTTAAGAGTTAGAGATTAATACCTGATTGCGTAGAAGTTCGTTGCAGCATATAAGTCTAGATGCAGAGCTCAGAGACTCACACACTGCAACGGGCTGTCCTGGCTACAGGATCCCACAGACACTTTTGCACCTTTCCCTTAAATACTCAAATCATAACAAACAACCATAAAGTCAAGACTATAAAAGCATCACAAAGACCAGGGCTGCCAACTCTCATGTATTCGGCATGAGACTCACGCAATTGGCAGTATTCTCACGCCACAAATCCACTTTCTCACGCATGCCGATCTTATCAAAGCCGAAATTGGGAAATATTACAGTGAAATTGAGACCACTTTACTAATCACACAGAGACATTTAAAATGACATCAAATAAGAATATAGATGCACAGGCTACACCATATTAAGAACTTGGACATTCTGTGTGGAATAAACCCCGTTTACACTAGTGCGTTTTAGTTTTAAAATGGCGTTTTAGCATGAAAACGATCCTCGTCCACACTAGCGTTTTACCCAAGCGTCTCTCAACAGATCTCCGTCCACATTACGCCACCAAAAACGTATATCACGTGACCATTCGCACACTCTGGGCATGCGCGTTCAAGTATAAACAGGAAGCACATGTCTCGCTCGGCATTTGGTTATTGTTAGTCAACAAACGCTGGTTGAACGATGAACGCGATGGTAAAGAAAGCAAGAGAGGTCTTTTTGTTGTCAGACGAAGAGGTTGAGTTGTTACTTAAAGTAACCAATGATTATAAAATATCTATGGCTATCAAAAATACAGTGTTTACAGTGAAGGCTGGTATTGCTGTTTTCCGGTGACGTTATTGCCATGTGCGCTTGACGAATAAGGGAAGGTTACGCAATGACCCAAAGCCCCAATCACGTAGTGAATCTCTGCAGCCACGCCTCCGTTTTCAAACGTCTCCGTTTTCCCACGTCCACACTGAGACGCAGCAGCAGCGCTTTAGAATCAAAACGGCCTCTCCAGCGTTTCTAAAACGCTCCGTTTTCGCGGCTCAAAACTCCGGCGTAGTGTGGACGGTTGGCGTAACCGTAGCAAAACTTATGCATTTTAAAACGAAAACTCACTAGTGTAAACGGGGCCCGGATGCAAGATTGAGACAGTTGAACAACTGGTTTCCTAGCTGATCCTTTTCTCAGATTAGAAAGTTTATTGTTTTATTGCATGACAATTCTCCTGATCTTGCCTCATGGAATTCCAAAGCAGTTCTTGGGGTCTGATATTATGGAGAGATTTAGCCATCCTTGCAATCATATTATTCACCTCTGGTCCCTCTGTGGTAAAAACATCTTACTGCCTGTGTTAACCACACTCACATGATCAACCAATTTTCATTTCCTTGACTGCTTAAAATAACGCTGAATATCAAGAATGACTTCCTCATTTCCCATGTTTTTATGGTTTACAAAAGGGTCATTTCTAAAAAAATATGGTTGTAGACTTTGAACTGTACAAAACTGAGACTGACACCTTTAAAGGGCACCTATTATGCCCCTTTTTCCAAGATGTAAAATAAGTCTCTGATGTCCCTAGAATGTGTGTATGTAAAGTTTCAGCTCAAAAATGACCACACAAATAATGTTTTACAACTCTTTGAATCTGCCCCTTTTAGGCATTGATCCAAATTGTGTTGTTTTGGTGACTGTCACTTTAAATTCAAATGAGATTGTGCTCTTTTCAAAAGAGGGCGGAGCTACAAATGCCTGTGTCCGTATAGTGGCAGATAGAAAAACAAGACTAATGTTGTATGCTAATAAGAAAGATCACTAATGGACGAGGTTTCCCCCCTCTGATGACAAAGACAGAATGTCAATCAAAGTGTTTCTGCAAGTGTGATCCATAGAAACAGGTGGAGGTAAGAGGGTGAAGTGTCAGTCGCTGTCCTGTGCCAGTGGCCTGGTGAAGTGCCAGTGACTGTCCCTTTTTAGTGTACATTCTCATATGAAGTAAATCTTATGAATTAGCCACCTTTCTGACAATGTATAAAATAGTTATGACTCGAACTTGCTGTGAGGCGACAGTGTTAACCACTGAGCTACCGTGTCACCAAAATTATTTCATACTGACTGAAACCAGAAGTGTGTGTATGAACTATTGCAGCATGAGTGCTGACCCAGATTTCATCCGCAGCAGTGGTTAGCAAAGGATCATGTGAGGGGAAAACAAAGTAAACTGGTGAGCGGATGGAGCAGAGAGCGCACAGACGGACCAGTTCACGTTTTAAGCTGTAAAAAGAGTGAGCTCTGTGCTGTTACAGTATGAAACAGATGCTCTTAGTGGTATTAAAAGTCACTGTATGCGTCACCGGCAGCTTGAACCCGCTGGGACAAAGCAAATGAGGATCCAGCAGGCAAATCAAGAAATAATGTTACATGTTCACTGACATGAATACAAACGCTGTCATGCTGAGCAGAAACCCACAGTTACACATATGTATTATTATTATTATTATTAAAGCAATCTTTCTGTGTCTGGTGATTGCAGACAACATTCAGATTATTCATCGAACATATTTTTTACATGACGGGTGACATAAGTTCCTCGAGATCAGAACAAAATGTCCCATGCAGATCATAGGGTTCAGGATTTTAGTTTTTTACTCTTCCCTTCTAATCTTACATAACGTTATCATTTATGTGTGGGATATGCGTGTTAAGTAGTAAGTACACAAGCTGAAAATCACCTATAAACTGCAGCAAAGTATATTGTGTGGAATGTGATGCTTACACCCTACTTATTTCAACTGCTGCTTGTGGGCACATCTGGTTTTTAAAAGAGGCAAGAACGTCGCTGGTTCGATCCCCGGCTGGGCCAGTTGGCATTTCTGTGTGGAGTTTGCATGTTCTCCCCGTGGTTGCGTGGGTTTCATCCGGGTGCTCCGGCTTTCCTCACAAGTCCAAAGACATTTGGTATAGGTGAATTGTAGTGTATGTGTGTATTGTAGTGTATATGTGTGAATGAGTGTCTCACAGCTTGAAGGGCATCGGCTGCGTAAAACATATGCTGAATAAGTTAGTGGTTCATCCCGCTGTGGCGACCCCAGATTAATAAAGGGACTAAGCCGAAAAGAAAATGAATGAATGAATGAATATTATATTATATTATATTATATTATATTATATTATATTATATTATATTATATTATATTATATTATGTTATATTATATTATATTATATTTATTATATTATATTATATTATATTATATTATATTATAATATATTATATTATATTATATTAAAGTTCCTAATCCTTACAGTATTTAAAAGAAGTAGGCTAAATGTGCGAACAATTAGTTATTGATTAAATACATATTGTTTTGCAGCAGTATGTTTGACACGTCATGATTTTGCCAAGTACAATCCTGGATTGACATCGTAATTGATCCTGGAACATCATTTTCATTCGAAAATGTAATCCATAGCCATTCCCTACCACTAAACCCAACCATAACTGTCAATTATTCCCAAACAATCATGTTGGATAACAATCATGTAGAAATCTATAAACCTGTAAGCCTAAACTTAATATAAACTGTAAACTTATCCCTTAATTCTGATTGGCTGATTGAAATGTTGTTCGAGGATCAACATAGATGTTAATCCAGGAACATGTCCTACTACTTGGTGAAATCAGGTCAGCAGTATGTTTGTGCGAGTGTCCCTCTCGCTCACCTGTAGTGTATGGCACACTCTGCCCAGTGTTTCGCGGGCAGACTGAAGGTTATCCGAGCGGACGTTGGCTTTAATGGCTGCAGTGCCCTGAATGATGAGGTTTCGTCCCTCAGCGAAGGCCTCGTTGTTAAAGTGGTGTGATGGACTGTTCATGAAGTCCCGGTCCACGATACCATTCTGCATGTAGATCTGATTCAGCGCCGTACGGAACTTGGCACCGGAAACTTCACCCGTCGTTCCCAAACAAGCACGCAGCAGCTCTTCTTCCGACGAGCCCTGTGTTAAATAACATTTTGTCATGATTTATGAACAATCACTTGAATAGCGCCTGTGTCTTCAGAAGAAAAGTCATTCACTTCCATCCCAGCGGGCACCTTGATATCAAAATGACACCAAATTGACACTGACATCAATCTAAATGGCAAATCGGTTTGTTGCCCTTTTGACCACTGACATAATGACACGGAAAGTATTGTATGGCCCAACACTAGAAACGTTTTACTCACCTGAAAGTATCAATTACAAATTTACACTAGGTTTTGTATCACAAAAAATCATATCTATCCTTGGCGTTGAAAAACATGTCAAAAATCAATTACAGGACAGTCTTGTGATCAATTTCGAAGTGTTTTAGACCAGTGTTTCTCAACTGGTGGGTCGCGACCCAAAAGTGGGTCGCGGGAACATTTTTAGTGGGTCGCGGAGTGTGTGTAAAACATCCGTTTTGAACTTATTTACCGAACTTTACAGGACTTTTATTTTGAAATGTGTATACCAAGCTTTTTTTTTAAAATACGCAATCGTACTTTGTAATATTTGTATAATTTGATATATTTTGTCCAATGAAATCAATAAAAAAATTGTTTATTTGTAAGTCTTGGTGATTTTCTTATGATTTATCTGTCACTACTTATGTATGTAACAAATAAATACAAATTAATTCATTATAATTCCTAAAATTAAAATATAGTTCCTAAAAATTTGGGTCGCGACTTGATGACCATGTAAAAATGTGGGTCCCATGGCCAAACCAGTTGAGAACCACTGTTTTAGACGATATCAATTTGACATCGTTTTGACAACAAACCCCCGCAAACATAACTTTCCCAGGACGTAGTACCCTACTCTATTGACGTATTCCTTCTAATAGACTACAGCAGGGTAGGCGACATCTAATGTAAATATCTATGGAACCTTATGAGAAACTTTTGCATTTGCTGGATAGTCAACTGACATATAATTGATCTGCAATTCTGATGTGTTTTTTTTTTTTTTTTTT
>CAIGQQ010027843.1:0-10062 GCA_903798035.1 Danio albolineatus
AAAAAAAAATGTTTGTTTGCTATTGGTTTAAACCTCTTTAAAATGAGCTGAAACGACATTTCTTGAGATTTTTCAGTTTTTTTTTTATTCAATCCACTTAAATTTGTATTCATGTTGTCCTAACACAAATAGAGTGTGTGGAGCCCAGCATTTTTCAGTGTACACAAAAAAAATTACATTTGCTGTTTGTTCAAACTACTTATTTAAAATGAGCTGAAACAAAAGTTGTTTTTTTTTGGGGGGACAACATAATTGTTTTATGTTTAATTTACTTAAATTTGCAAAAACGAATAAGACAACTTAATTCCGTCACGTTTTCTCAACACAGATAGTGGGGAACCCAGCAATTTAAGAGATATTACATTCTACCAGATGTTAATTATGATAACTACATTGTAATAAGCTATAATAAATCACATTAAATGTTTTTGTCATTGTACAGTTTATTTGACTTTATTAGACTTTAATCATATTATCCTGCTTTATATAAGCTATTACTTATTGTTATTATAGAAGAAAAAGTAAACTATTTTCACTATTTTCTTCTGCATTAACGAATACATATAATAAAATATTCATCTATCCAATGATTGTTTGTAGTCTGATATTGTGTCGTAATAAAACATTCACCATACTGATAACACAATTGTATTGTATTATCATTTCTTACTATTGCAATGAGAGATTAATCACATTTAATTAGAATTATCAGCTAAAACATAACATCCATCTATGCAATACACAAGCACATACCTGTAGTCAGCAGCTCTTCAGAAGCACATATTATGATCCAGGAATCCACCGTATATGTCCAGACTCACTCACTCTTTGCTCTGTCTCCTGCAGTCATCCTGAGGTACATGTTTTTAAAGCTCCCCTTCCTCCCTCCCCTGCATCTGTGCTCAGCTAATTCCCAAATGACGTAATTGTTTATAATCACATTAATTTCGCAGCCATGTGAGAGACAAGAAACCACTGACATGCTGCTGCTCAAACTGCTGCTATTCGGTGTCAGCAAAGTCAGCATTTATTTTAGCTTCATCATTTTTTGAAATCTGTTATTAATCTATGTTTCTTCAGTCTTAAAGCGGCGGAACGGAAATAGTTGCTGTATAATGGTTGATCTTAACAGATTAAGGGTAAGATCTTTCTTTCCAACAGACGGCAGGAGGGAAAACAGATTGAGGAGGTTTAGCGACAGCAAACATGTGAATGGAGTCTGTGCTGAAAGAATGACGTGACCAGGGCATTTTTAACATCAACAGCTGTTACACCGTTCAGCCTAAAACAATCTGTTCATTCACAAACTGACTGGCGTTTAACACGCGCTAATGAATGAATTTAGCGGAAGTCAGTGATGTTAATTAACTCTTTTGAAAAACTTGTTAGATTTTTCTTAACTGTTTCAGTGTCGTCATTTCTTTAAATTAAATGAATCATAAAAACATATATCAATAAAGCTACAAGAATTGGGAGACCACTAAAATTCTTGGTTTTTCAACTATTTAAAAGGTATAGGTATGCATTTGAGTATTTATTTTTATAAATTTAAGAAATTAATATATTCAAGTATGAGTTGACGATTGTCAAAAATTTATATTAAAAAAAAAAGATGTCATGTTTTACAATATATTTCTCTATCTGTTTGGACAAAACAATACCAATATTTAACCATCAGAAGAGTAAATGACACCAACATTACACCAATTTTTGCTGAAAAACTGAACAAAAATTAGTTACTCGGACCATCTGTTTCTTTTTCTGAAATTGAATATCACCATTATTGAATAAAACAAATATTAACATTTCACCCAAACACATAACTAAAACATCCATATCCAAGATAGATAGATAAAAAGATTGACAGAACAACAGATAGAATGATAGAACAATAGAGAGGGTAATAGATAGAATAGATAGACAGATAGGACAAGAATGATAGATAGTATGAGAAAGAATGAAAATAGATGAACCAATTGATGGTTAGAAAAAAACAGTAGACAATCTTAACAATAGAAGGAATTATAGAACAATTAATAGAAAAAAATGATAGAAATGATAAAATATAAAGAATGACAGAACAATAGAAAGATAAATAGAACGATAGATAACAACAGAAAGTTGTTGATATAAATGTTGATAGAATAAATCAATTTCTAGAATGGTAGGTAGATAGTGACAGATCGACAGAACAATAAAATCATAGAACGATAGAAAACAATGAGAATGATAGAATTACAGAAAAATAGAAGAAACAATAGAACGCTAAAAAACGATAGAACAATGAGAACGATAAAATGAATAATAGAATAGATAAATCAATAGATAGCACAACAAATAGACGTTAACAGATTAAGGACAAATAAAGACAGACAGAGTGACAGAGATAAATAGGACAAACAGATGAACTGACTGATAGAACAAGTAGATAGAACAGAATGACAGATAGACAATGACAGATAGACAGATAAATGATAAACAGAATGATAGAATAGAAGTGATAGAACGACAGAACAAAGATAGAACGACAGAATGATAGAATCATAGAATAGAAGGAATGATAGAACAACAAAAATGATAAAATAAATTGAATGATAGAACAATAAAAATGATAAAGATAGAAATAAAAAGAACAGATAAATCAATGATAAAACAACAGAATAGGAAGATAGAACAATAGATCGATAGAATCACTGAACAATAGAAGGAATGAAAGAACAATAGATTGAAGGGTAGATAGAATGATAGAAAGAGAACGATAGAAGAAATGATAGAACAACAGAAGAATAGATAGAACGATAGAGATTTTATTTGACACCCTGTAAACATCCGTACTAGATGAACATTACTGCTGGCTATGAATGGGTGAATCACTTTAGCTAATACCATATTAAGGCTGTGTGTTGGTTATATTTTACTCTGTTTGTGATTGAACAATAGGTCTGGAATCAGTAAATGACTATTAGATTACGACTGCTTGTGCGCTTTCTAAATAAAGCTGGTCAGAGAAAAGGTGCTTGCAGAAGAGCTTTACTGTGATTGACTACAGTAAGCTGAGCTCTTTAAATCCGCTGGTCACCAACGAGGTAAAGAGGGCCGATAACAACAAAAACAACCCTAAAATACTACATTTGTCAGACATTTTACATCCTTTTATTACTGTGTGTTTGTTTGCTTTTAGGCTCAATTTATACATTTCAAAAATTAACACCTTTGCAGCATCTTTATTTCAATGATGGATTTAATTGGTTGAAAATATTATAAAATGACTAAATACAGATCTTCTATCTTCTGAAAAACTAGTTAGATTTTTTTTAACTATGTTTTACTGTACAGTCATTTCTTTAAATTAAAGGAATCAGAAATTAGGGGACCACTTTTAAATTCCGTTTGAGGATATAAAAGGTATAGATATGTGTTTGAGTGTTAAAATAAAAAGATTTTTATAACTTTAAGAAAAAAAAGTTGTCATTTACAAGTATGAATTGACAATTGGTCAAAACATCACATCAAAAAAAGATGTCATGTTTTACGATATACTTCTATTCATTTTTAGACAAAACGATACCAATGTTTTAACATCAGAAGAGTAAATGAAACCAATATTAGACGCATTTTTGCTGAACAACAGACTGAACGAAAATGTGTTACTCACACCATCTGTTTCTCTTTCTGAAATTGAATATTACCTTTATAGACTAAAACAAATATTAACATTTTACTCAAACACATAACTAATACATCCATATCTCAGATAGATACACAGAACGATAGAAAGGTTGATAGAAAGACAGATATAACAATAAGAATGATAGATAGCACGATGAGAGAAAAACGACAATAGATAAATCGGTTGATAGTTAGAACAGAACAATAGACAGAATCCTAGAACAACAGAAAGAATGATAAAAATGATAGAACAACTGATGGATAGAATAAAATGATTTTACATTCTTTCATTACTTTAATGTGTTTGTTTGCTTTTAGGTTCATTTTTGGATGGATGGATGGATTGACGGATGGATGGAAGGATGGATCAAGACAAATGAATGGATGGATGGACAAATTTAGTCAGATGGATGGATGGATTAAAGGAGGGTGGACAGACAAATAAATGGATGGATGAAACAAAAAGACTGAATGGATAAGCAAAGAAATGGAAGGATGGATGGAAGGATGGATCAAGACAAATGAATGGATGGACAAATTTAGTCAGATTGATGGATGGATGGATTGAAGGATGGTGGACAGACAAATAAATGGATGGATGAAACAAAAAGACTGAATGGATAGGCAAAGAAATGGAAGGATGGATGGAAGGAAGGATGGATCAAGACAAATGAATGGATGGACAAATTTAGTCAGATGGATGGATGGATGGATTGAAGGATGGTGGACAGACAAATAAATGGATGGATGAAACGAAAGACTGTATGGATAGGCAAAGAAATGGAAGGATGGATGGATGGATGGATGGACAAAGGACTGGACGGTTCAGCAAAGGAATGGCTTGATGGATGGATGTTTTTAAATGCATTTTTTATAAAATCAGCTTAAAATTCACTGCACTAATACTTAAGGGCCACAATTTCCACACGCAGTCAATAAAGAAACGACATGACCAGAACGCTGCGATTGTAAAAACATTTTGCCTGTTGAACCGCTGTGAAAACACATTCACAGCAAGCAAACAGACAGCCCCTTTATTCTATAGTCACAACGTATATTTATTCATATTTACACATATTTATACAATCCGATCCATACAAAGACACAAAAAGAGATGTTGGGTTAACTAAATAAATACTGTAAACGTGTGCTGAGGGACGCTTTCTTACTTGGTTTGAGGTGAACTGAATACAAACGTTGTCACTGATCGCTAAAAATTCGCAAAACGTACTTTCCCCGATCCCTCAGCTGTAACAGCGATACTCATTTTGACAGTCATTTTCAAAAAAATGGAGTGTTAAGTTAAATGCTTTTTGACCATCAAACCAGTTTTCGTCACTTGCGGATGTCCAAAAATTGGCCAAATTGGCTGGAAGAACTGAAACTCATTCCCATCCCTTAAGCGTCCAGTCAGTCACGTCCAAACATGACAGTTTTCTGGAATCTTCACATTTTCATTCTTGACATGGAGCTGTCCTCACATTATGGAAGGATGACGGAAAACTCATGGCTTATTTTCTCTTGCTCTATAAAACGTATGTCAGTCCAGCTCCATGTAATCCTGTCGGCATGCGAGTCCTTTTTTTTGGCATTGGTTGAAGACGAGAGAGTCAGTGTCACCGGCTGATGTCACGGTTTGCCTCCCAGCTCTTACCTGCCATCAGTTCGGTGCTGCTGACGCCGCTCTGGAAAAAGGGATGCCTGAGAGCCGCGGCGAGAGTCAGACGCTTCGACGGCTCGTACTCCAGCATGGACTCGATCAGGTCAAACAGCTGGTGATGCTCCTCAGCTTCAGACAAAAGATATCGCTGAGAGAAAGAAAGGGTGAAGATCAGTACAGTTTAAGACAAAATCATTCAACCTCCTGTAAAAATTTCCCAAATGATGTTCAAAAGAGCAAGAAAATTTTCACAATATTTCCAATAATATTTTTCTCTTGTGGAGAAAGTGTTATTAGTTTTATTTCAGCTAGAACAAAGGCAGTTTTGAATTCAATATTGCAGCAGGGGTCAATATTATTAGCCCCCTGCTGCAATATTGTTGTTCCCGATTGTCTAGAGCAGGGGTGTCCAAACTCTGTCCTGGAGGTCCAGTGTCCAGCAGATTTCAGCTCCAACTTGCCTCAACACACCTGTAAGGATGTTTTTAGAAAACCTAGTAAGAGCTTGATTAGCTAGCCCAGGTGTGTCTGATTGGGGTTGGAACTAAACTTTGCAGGACACCGGCCCTCCAGGACTGAGTTTGGACACCTCTGTTCTAGATAACAAACCATCATTATACGATGACTTGCCTAATTAACCTACTTAAGCTTTTAAATTGCACTTTAAGCTCAACACTAGTGTCTTGAAAAATATCTAGTCAAATATGTTGTAGTGTCATTACGGCAAAGATAAAAGAAATCAGTTATTAGAAATCAGGGCTGATAATTCTGACTTCAACGATACACGGCTGACCACATTCTTATATAAAATCAACAACAAATTTATATCCACTCTTTAGTATTATAGTGGATTAACCATAATTTTTCCAGGCCAACTGCAGTCATCTACTCGTGTTGTGCCGGCAGCTAGCTCTGCAACTCTCACATGGTCACCCACTGACGCCAAGCAGGGCTGCGCCCGGTCAGTAACTGGATGGAAAACCACATGAGAAACCTAGGTTGCTGCTGAAAGTAGTGTTAGTGAGGCCAGCAGAGGGCACTCAACCTGCGGTCTGTGTTGGTCCTAACGCCCCAGTATAGTGAAGGGGACGCTATTCTGCTCAGTGAGCGCCGTCTTTCGGATGAGACGTTAAACCGAGGTCCTGACTCTCTGTGATAGACCATCCCCATATGATAATTGGCTTAATCACTCTGTCATCTCCTCTCCACTAATCAGCTGGAGCGTAGTGTGCGGTCTGGCGCAATATGGCTGCCGTCGCGTCATCCAAATGGATGCTGCACACTGGTAGTGGATGAGGAGATCCCCCTGCTTGTGTAAAGCGCTTTGAAACCACTATATAAATGCAAGGAATTATTATTATTATTATTAACAACTATTATAATAAAAGTAATTAGCAAATAATTATTTAGTGATGCACTACATTTCTGCACAAACGTGCGGTAAGGCAATGCTGGTAAAATGATGCCTCTCGATTGAGATGGCCAATAAAATGTGGAGAAAAAAAATAAATAAAAAATAAATAAATAAATGTATAATTTTCATTGAATCATTTTATAAAATTCTGCATTTATTTGAAAAATGGAGTGAAAATTTACAATTAAAAAAACATTAAAGAATTCTTTTATTTTAAATAAAAATGATTACTTGTGCAATCAAAAGTAGCAGCTACAAATTTGATAATGTTTCTGTTTAAATGAACACTGTACACTTCCTATTCAACAAAGAATCCTTAAATGTAGCAGCACTTGAAGCAAAAACTTGAATATTGATAAGAACAATAATTATTGACAACCAACAACAGAGCACTTAATTAGCATACTGAAAGTATTTCTGAAAGATTAAACTAAAACAAACAAAAATAGTATAAATATCAGTTAAAAATATAAATACTTTGTATATTCAGCCTTGATTATCACAAGAGCACAAAATAAATAAATTATTAATCCTTCTAAAATTGCACATTTTACACTATCTATCTAGCTGGGAGATTTAAATATAATGCCTCCATTCGGTGTTATTTACCCGTAAAGGTTTGCAGTTGTCTCTGACGTATCGTCCTGCTGAAGAGTTCTCATCCCAGTCCAGGCGTCCACGGTAAAAATACTTCTGTTTCCTGTAGAGATTACAAATGAACATTTCAGCATGCAAAAAAGAATAACAAGGAAACTACACTTTGAAAACAGGTTAAAAAAGATCAATGAGTTGTAAAAATGCACCTAGTTTTTCGAATCATTCGGGATGGAACAGGGCCCAGAATCCTCTCCATCATAGCTAAATGCTCCCGATTATCATGAGTCTGTGAAGCAGAAAAGCATTTAAAATTATAACACAACAAAATTACATAGTTATGAACTCCCTAGCTACACATTTTTTCACTTGCTTCACAGTACAACTTCTATAATTAGCTCTGAGTGTCGAGGTTGTTATAGTTTTGCATTTTTTATAATTATGTTATTTTGATACTCTTTTGATTTGGTTTTATTTTCGATTTATTTTTATTTATTTATTTTATTTGCTGCAAATTTCAATTCAGTTTAGTTTCTATTTTGATAACTTTTTTCCCTTTTTGAACTTTCTGTAAATTTCAGTTCAGTTTTATATAGTTTTTTTTATACTATTTTCATAACTTATTTTCAATTTATTTAGATTTATAAAAATGTACATTTCAGTTTAGTTCCTTTCATAAATGGTTTTGTTAGTTGTTTTTATTTTGTGAACACGTTTGAATTTAGTTTTTATATGTCGTTTTAATAATTCTACTTCAGAGTTAGCAGAACACTTTCAAATGTAAACCAATACAAAGTTTAGTGTTTTCTCAGCTTACATGAACTGACATGAAATGTTTAGTAATAAAAATAACAGTTGGAAAAAACAAACATTGAATTAAACACCACACAAACGCAACTTAAATGATTAAAAGTAAATCGTACGAAAAATTTAGGCAAACTTCTTCATATTAAAAAAAAAAAAGGATGTATGTAGTCAAATATGTCTAGCTTACATTTTTTAGCAAATGAAGAAAAATGTCAGGTGAGATTTCACAACATTGTTAATGTATTAATACATTATTAATTCTGAAAACTATTATTATTTTTGCCAATAATTATTTTCAGTTCGTTTTTCAGTGAATGTTGTTAGTTTCAGTTTTTTTCTCATTGTGAATGTGTTTTTTTTTTGGTTAACAAAAATACTTTGACCAACAGTTTTAGGCCTGATCCCAATTCTTCCCCTTAGCCCTTCCCTTTATCCCTACCCCTCGTTTTGTGTGTTCACGTGAAGGGGTAGAGGTGTGCCAATTCTCTTTAGCTTGAAGGCCTAAGGCTAAGGGGAAGGGCTAGATACCCCTCCAAACAGAGATTTTACAGGACCACACTCGAAACCAAGATGTAAGAACATTTCCCAGAATACACCAGCTAAAACAGCAGCATGGTTGTAAACAGAAGTCAAGAGATTGTGTTTTACCGTCATGCTTAAAAACAAACAAACAAAACAAAAAACAAACAAACAAACAAAAAAAAACACTAAAATAGGAACCGCTATATTTCGCAATCTAAAATCCATAATAATTTCAGTATAGCAATGCCAAAACAGTCACTCGATGACACTCAAACACCCTGTCAGAAAAGTCTAGTGGCTTTGAATGACATTTTTATGAGTCTGCTATAATGTTAGTTGTTTTTTTGTGTTTACATAGATGAATATGTCCACGGAGTAAATGCACAGTACAGTTACGATCTTATTACGACTTTATATCTTTATGATAACATGATATTGTTACCTTCAGTGATTTCCTAAAGATAAATACCAAAAAAATAACGCAACAAAATAACTGCAGCAGTCATCATCGTCCATCTCATATGAAGTAAGAGATCATATATGATGATGAGTGCAGGTGTTGTAGTGGTGTCCCATTTCTTAGGGGTAAATTTTGAACCCATTTCCCTTCAGACTCTGTTTCAAGGGCCAAGGGGTAGGGGTACAAAAATAGAATTGGGCCTTAGTTTTTATGTACTAATTAGCTTGGCATGTGTGCGAATGAGAGAGAGCATTAGTGAGAGCATGTGAGGTCAGAGGGTGAGCAGCAGGTGTTTGGCTTCAGTGTGTGTGCGTACATGAACACCTGTGACCTCTTGCTCAGAGTCGAACTGATCTTAAGCTGCTTACTGAACACAAACAAGAGTGGCTGTGCGGAGGAGCTGCTGTCATGACTCAGATGGTGTACCTGGAAGAGGGTGAAGCCGAGGTAGTACTCGAAGAGGATGGAGCCTATACTCCACACGTCACACGGCTGACTCCAGCCCAGTTCTACAAGAAAAGAAAAACGCTTTGAGTTGTGGAATCAACTAGTGGTTATGATGTGGTACTGCCTCAGAACATTTCAAGACATGATTGAGTGTATAAACAGCTAGAGGGAAACACATTTTCAAACATTTGCTGTTCAAAATCTGTGAAGGAATTCATTCGTTCATCAAATGTATTTGAAGCAAATATATTTATGACGTTGGAAACACAATTTAATAAAAAGAATGGCTAAAAAGAACAGCACTGACCACTTTAAGATAGAGCTGCACGATTAATCGAAAAAAAGAGATCGAAATCTCGATTCGACCCCCTAGACCAGGGGTGTCCAAAGTTTTTTGGCCGAGGGCCAGATGCAAAAAACAACACGTTGTCCCGGGCCAAATTTTACAATTTCACAGAAAGGCATATATATATATATATATATATATAT